>RJWH01005445.1:39154-76410 GCA_004363575.1 Solenodon paradoxus
ATATACATATATGGGCTAGATGAAAGAAGAGGCAAAATGAATCTCAATTTCTAGGAGTTTCTCTTTATTTTCCAGCTGCTGTTGATTACCTGGCCAAAAACGTGAGCCTGTCCACACAGCGGCGCATGAAGCTTGGAGAGCACTCTGCCGTGCTGGGACTCCTGCCCGTGGAAACTGGCCAGGCTTACTAGGGGCCTGGGGTGACGTGCCCCAGCCCAAGTCCCTGCCCAACCCTCGCCGACCCCTGAGCCTCCCATCCTCAGTCCTTCATTGCCTCGGGTCCCAGGAGGCCGGGAAGCGAGCCCGTTCCCGTGTCATGGCCAGCCCTCGGGAGATGTGCAGCCAGTCTTTCGTTCACCTGTGGTTAGGGCCCTGGAATGACCCCCTGGAAGCCGGCCACTCCAGAGGCACAGGGGGGCTTCTGGTCAGCCTGCAGTGCCCCCAGTCAGGCCCTGTCATGACCTCTGTGCCCTCTCAGGCACAGCGGTAGGAGCTCACCTGGGCTTCCAGAGGCGGACCGGTCTTTTGGGCCCGACTCCTGTGGGCACCCTGACCAGAGCGGGAGGAGGAGCTGGGGTCGGCCCTCCCAGGTGGGTCTCTGGCCCAGGGCCGAAACCCCTTTCTCCTCAGGACGCTGGTGCTCCGGCAGAGAGGGGACCCTCTCCCTGGGGCTTTCCCAGGGAAGTCACCCAGGAATTCTGAGGACCTCAGGACCCTCCCCACACATCTCTGCAGGTGTATCGGGAGTCGAGCCCAGGAGGGCGATGGGAAGACTGGGAAGAAGCTTAACTAGGGGGCGGGTCCGGGTGAGGGTGGGGCCTGAGCCCGTGGTACAAGGACCCAACCTGGGCATCTGGGCACTGAAACCCCAGTTCCAACCATCCCACCCCACATAGGGCCTGGGGGCCCACAGAACTCTTCGGTTTTCTCATTAGCTGGATCCGATGGGAGGGGGAGAAGAGGAGAGCCTGAGGACACTGGAAGGCAGAGGCCAGGCTCAGAAGGGGGGTTCAGAGCTGTCGGTCCTAAGCTCGTGGAAATCTTTGTTACCAAAGGCTTTAGCCCTGTGCCTCCAGGCGCCCCCATCCCCAACCTCCCGGGAGCTGTGACTTCCCACAAACCTCCAGCAGAGCCTGTCTCCTGCATGCCCAGTTCTCTGGAAGGGGACTGTCATCTGCCAGGGAGCCCCTTTAAATGCTGGAGGTGCAGAGAGCTTTCCTTGGGGCTTTGGAAGAGGGCCCGGGGACTGCCAGGGACTGCTTGTTCGGATTCCCTTTGGCATCAAGGGTGGGTGTCCCTGTCCCACCCAGTGTTGATTTACTCTTGGCCAAGAGGCCTCTGTCTCCTGATCCAGCATAGCTGGACAGGGCCATATGTGACCAATTTTCCAGCCACCACCTTTGGACCAAAGGTTCCAGAGAAGAGGGAAAAGTCACCTTGGTTGACCACTCCGGTGGCTTCCTCAAGCTCCCTTCTCCTGAAGAGCTGAGGCCTCCTGGGAATGGCTCGAGCCCCTGACAAGGCCTTCCTTGGGACATTTCATCACCTTCACCTACTTACCAAACTTGTATTCGTCATCGCCATCACCGTCATTGTAGTCTGTGCTTGGATCACCTGTCTCAGTGCTGCTGGGTGGAAGGCACTGGTGACAGGAGACACAGCACTGAGCCCACCAGGACTGGACCAAATCGTTTGTCCCCACCTGGACACAGGAGCACACCTCTTGCTCAACGCTTGCCCCTCGCCCTCAGTCAACAGGACATTCCTGGAGGGAAGGGCTGCTGCTTTGGGAGTCGACCCGAGATCTTCCTTACTGGGGAATTCGGTTGACCAGATGCTGGGACACTTTCCTGCCTGGACGTCACCTGTGTGACCATCGCCCACCTATGTCGCACCTTCAGACTGGATCATCTCAAGCCTGCCCTGAACCACATCCAGCGTGGTTTGTGCCTCTGGTCTAGAGGAACCTATTCGTAGCTGAGGGCATCCGGACGTGCCAGGCCCATCAGGTTCAAGGTTTCAACTGGAGACTTGATTCTTCCAGCTCTGGACAAAAGGGAACACTGAGTTCTCCCCAGGTGACCTGGTCCTGGTGACCTGGGTCATGCTTCTGCAGCTCTCACAACCCAAAGGCAGCTCTCGCTGTGTCTACTGCAATCTTAATCCACATTCCTTGAATGAAGGGTCCGTCCCTCCCCCTTGGAAGCTTCTAGGTCTCCTTACATCTTATGTTACCCAGGAACAGGGATCTCAGGCAGGTGATATCAAAACCGCCCCACCCCACCCCCAGGAGGTGACAGTCCAGTGTTAGGACCAATCCCAAAATCTACCCCCATGTGGTGAAATGAGATTAAACTAAGTGATTCCTCATGATGTCCAACTCATCTGGAGTTTTCCCAAGCCACATTCTTCATAGAAAGCGGGACTTGTTCCCCTAGGGGCATCACCCGCCCTCAGAAAGAGGGCCTGTTCCCTAAGATATTCCCTGAAGCCCTTGTATTCATATGTCTAACCAACTCAGTCCATAAAGTTCAGTCTTGTGAGGTCACCCAAGAGATCATCTTGGAGATCATTTTGGTGCGAGGCCTCCAACTCCTCAAAGTTGACCACAGTCTGAGAAAGAAGGCCTGAACCTGGTAGCCAGGCCGGCCCAGACACAATCTGCATCCATCCCTGTAAATAGAGTCCTTAGTAACATAAGAAATGTTTCCTCCAACTTCTCACAAGTAGCTGTCGGTCCTACCTATGGGGGCCTCTCCTCTGAGCTCATTGTACATTAGTTGGAAACGTGGTGATGTGCTGTTCGTTTATAGGATGTTGACTTTTATATCTATAATATATATATATATACATATATATATATATATGTATATATATGAAAAAAGGAAGGAAACCCCACGGTGTGTGTCGTGCTAGTACCAGGGACCAGCTGTAGGGCTCTATCTGCATATCGTGTGTTTCAATTATACATTCCAGGTTCTGTTGGGCTCTTTCAGTTGTATTGCTTTGTTTTTCTTCCTTTGGTATTTCTCTCTCGCTACGAAAAAAAAAGTGATGTATAAGAACCAAGCTATGCTTTTATACTCTTATTTTTTACTTGATTTACCTTTGCCCTTCTTTTGCCAGAGGAAGGAGAAGAGAGCTGGGGGAAGGAGAGAGAGAGAGAGAAGAATGAGGAGAGAGGTGTTCTCAGAAGAGCAAGGTCAGATTTCTGATCTCACTCTGACTTGAGAACAGGGCTGGTCCTAGGCTTTGACCGGTCCACCGAAATCCATTGCTGCTTTGCATGGAGCTGGTAAGAGTTCTGAGATGTGGAGCCTGGAACTTGGTGAAACTCCAGGATAGCCCCCAAAAGACATTCTCTGGGGCCTCTCTCAGGCTGATATTTCCGAATGTGCCCCTCACTACTGGATGCTTTTTGAAACAGGTCTTCTCTCCTCCCCTCCTGCCGTGGCACCAAACCAAGACCAAATGGAGCAGCTACAGCCGCCATCTCGAAATGCTCGAACATCTGCGGATTGAATGCTTTTTTCTGTCAGCTCTAACGTGGCCAATCCCTGACCCGGGAACTATCTACATAGCACTCTAGATCATTCCTTCTTCCTAGTAACAGCAACTTGGTTGCTTCCCTCTTTGACTCACAGCCATTTTCCTCCATGTGAAAATGAGTGTGTGTGTGTGTGTGTGTGTGCAAGAGAGCATGAGCAGTGTGTGTGCATGGGCGTATGGATGTGAGGATGTGTGTTTAAATATAATAGCACCATAATTTATTCAGCTATATGGAGTAGTAGACTAGAAAGAGAAACTGGCATTTGCTTTAACTACCTGCTTGTAAGCGCTTCTCTGTAACTCAGGCGTAACTGTTACACATTAAAAGAAATTAAAAGCATTTCCAAGGTTCTGTGTACTCAATGGCTTGCCACGACGCGACCGCCCTAAAAGGAACTGAGGGGTGCTCCATTTGGAGGGTCAGAGTAGGAGCTGCGTTTCTCTTGTGCCCCACAGGTCTGCCAGGGCCGAGCAGCGCCTAGGACGCATGCAGTGGGCACCTCAATATTTGATCAATGGTGCTGAGCTGAAGCATCTCTGGTGAAACCTGCCTCAGGTGTCTTCTCCAGGGCAAACATCCTGGCCGTCTCCCTGTCCCTAGAATTTCAGGAGTGCCAGGGAACTCAGAAGCTTATCTACGGCCATGGAAACAGAGCCTTAGAGGGGCAGGTGAGTGACTGAGGGAGATCCCACAAGAGAAATCTGAAAGCAGGCGAAGGAAGCAAGACAGGGCAGGGGAAGGGGCTAAGCCAAGAGCGGGTTTTCACTGGAGGCTAGCTCTAACCCCGTTCTCCAGGGAGCTCTGGAGCATGACTTGTCACAGTGAGTTCCACCTGTCGCCGGCCGGCTGTCTCGGGGGGTACGGCAGGTGAGTGAAGGACTCGAGTGCCCAGGCTTCTCTGGTTCTCGGCCCCTGTGGGCTGAGGCAGTTCTCCTGTGGCACGAGATGCAGCTAGGGCCTCGGAGCAGCAAGTCCCATCACTTAGGGGACAGGGACAGTGACCCAGCAAGATGCTCCCAAGCAAAAGCCAGATCCTCCACATATGTTCCTGTGGACCTGAGATGGTCCACTGCTGTCAGGTTCTCCTGGCAGGACCTGGAGGGAGCGTGGGTCTCGCGGAGCCCAACTGGAGAGCTGCCCCAGCACCCGGCTCCACAGAGTCCCGAGGCGTGGGGCGCTCGGTCCCAGCCCCGGTGGGCTCCAGCCACTTTCCACCTGGCGTCTGTCTACCCCCGAGCCAGACAATTATCACTGAATGAGAAGGTGGGGGGGGTCAAGGGCAAGTCTAGTTCCACTTTGTGCATATGACTCACAATAGGTCCGGAGACCGTTTTCTGTTCTTTTTAGACTATCCACATGCACACACACACGTGCACACACACACACGTGCACACACATGCACACACACAAACACATGCGCGTGTGCGCGCACACACGCACACACACAAACACATGCACACACACAAACTTATTTATTTTTTAAAGAAAAGTTAGGAATGAAGGCGAGTAGGCAGGCAGGAAGAGAGAGGAGAAAGAAGCACTTTAGTATTTATTTTATTTAATTACTCGTCCTGGTTGTTGTACCGGGTCCTTGGGATGTATGTGGTCTGCGCTCCAGCAGGAGGCAGCGGACCAAATCCCTGCTCCACGGAGTGTGCCTCGATTTATTTTTAAAAAGATCTCTAAGGACACACCCCTGTGGCTCTGACAGCACAGGTGCAGGCCATGGAAAGCCCATGGCCCTGGTTCGAGACCTGGGTCTGGGAAGAGAAAAGCAATTAAAAAAGAGAAGAAAAGTGATCTGAATGCATTAAAAGATCTGTCTGCATCCACCCAGGATACGTGACAATAAAGTGAGCCAAAGGAGGTCTTGAAGAGTGGGGCACCTGGAAGGCTCTGTGTCCGTCACCGGGACTGGTGCTGCGTGTACGCAGGGCGCTGGCCGTGCGCGTCCTCCGACGCCCCCTGCGGGAGCTCTCCTAGGACACCCACCCAACCGCCTTTGTTGACCTCCCAAGGAAAGCTGAAAAGTACTACCCAGGCACTCGTGCCCAGAATAAAATCTGCTTTCTGTGTCGAAAGGACAAGGGCCAGCGGTTCAGTCCCCTGGGTGTAGTCCAGACACGCCCGGGTTCCTGGTTCGAGACCCGGGCCCGGGCGAGGGCGGCCAACAACCAACACAAACAACTAAAGGAATAAAGATGTTTCTAAAAACAAGAAAAAAGTGAAAAAGCAAAGGAAAGGGTGGCACAGGTAGGGGATAGACACGTGTGCGGGGCACTGGCCGCAATGGTGCTACTGGGCACGGCATCTGCTCCTGGTCTCACGGCTCATGCACACCTTCTGGAGGTGACTTCCACCGCCCTTCTCTGAGCAAACTGTACTAGCGAAGGAAAGAGTCTCCTCGAATGGGAATAAGTGAAGCACTGAGGTGCGGAGGGAGGCCCAGGACAGAGAGCAGAGCTCCTGCGCATTCTGTCCCAGGTCTGGCCCTCCGAAGAGGGCACCCCCCAGAGCGCCAGCCCTCCTCTCCCAGGCCGCCACGGACCTGCTGAGCAGAGAATCACTTCCTGCTCCTGTCCTTCAGGCCGAGAGTGGATTCAGGGCTCTGGTCCCTCTGCTCTCACCCCTGGAAAGAATCAAAGGTGCGACCTCAGGGACAGCCCTGCCCTGGGTCCCAGGTACCTCACGTGTGACTGACTTTCAGTAAACCACTTCGGCTCCATCTATGCCAATAGTCTCTCACACTGTATTGGGATAGAAAGCAGCATCTGACAACCCAAATCTCAGGGTCTAAAAGCCCCAAAGGTTTCTGTTTTTACGTTCATTTTCGTGTCCACGTGGGCCGTTTATCACGGTCGGCGTGGTGGCGAAGGGGCGTCACCCAGCGCTGCTGGTCGCCGGCGCTAGAGGAGAGAGGTGGCGAGCCGTGCCCTGGCTACTCTAGCGTCCCCCCAGTGACAAGTGATGAGAGCCACGACTGTTCACCCTGCTTTGGCCAAAGTGAGTCAATGGCCACATTGAACTTCAAGGGGAGCAGGGCTTGATGTCCCCAAGGAGAATAACACTTCTACTGCACTTGGGAGGGGGCAGGACAATTGGGAACAGTGCTCATCACTGCACCCGCCTACCACAGAGGATTTTCATGAGGATTCTCTAGACACATACGTAGGGTCCTCTGACTTCATGCCTTGGGGGCCCGTCAGTCACCCTGAGAAGCTGTGGGGAGGTCACCATGGAGTCTGGTAGACAGAGGGCCCCGGGAAGTCAGCTCATGTGCAGTGTGCTGAGAAGGGGTCTCCTGGGGAAGAGGCTGTCTCTGCAGACATTGCCATGAGCACCTGCTCATGCTCCTCTCTGTGAGGAGCCCGGGGGACAGGCGGGGAGGAGGGCCACTAAAAGGACAGACGGAGATGGTCTCTGCTCCACGGGAAAGGAAACGTGGCTGAGGAAGTTCCTGTGATGGGCCCAGCATGGACTTTGTGTCATCTCATCAGGGAACATGCCTGTGAGGCGTGACTTTCACCCTCGATACACAGGAAGGGAAATCAAAGGTTGGGAAGGTAAAGACACTGGCTCAAGCTCACTGGCTGCTGGAGGAGAAGGAACTCTGAAAGGAGACCATGTCGCATCCTCATAAAGAAGAGCCGGAGAGACGGAGCAACAGTCTGGTGTGCTGTTGCTTTCTAGGGTCTCTGCCCCAGAGAAACCAGGCAGAACTGTCTTCTGTCTTCTGCCATCTGCCTCACCCCAGAGGCCACCCAGCGTCTCCCCGTCGTCTGGTGGTGAGACACCAAGCAGGCATCCCGCAGGTGCCAGCGGTGCAGCGGCCCCGCCCAACCCCTGCCGTCGTCATTCTCCCACCAGAGGGGCCTTTAGTGAGAAAAGACACATGTACGGGGCCTTCCCTGTGCCAGGTGGTTCTCATCCATTTTTTAGTTAACCTTCTTAATGTGGGGTAGTTATCGTGGGTCCCACTATGCAGAGGAGAAAATGGCCCCCGGGCAGTGAAGGCTCTGGACCAACAGCCCTCTCCCCCACTAGGAGGAATAAAGACCCAGACCCAGATCTGACTGGCCCAGTGCCCCACCCAGCAGTCTGCCTGCTCTGTGTGGCTAGGAAGACAACACTTTTAGAAAAGAAGTACATGAGTCGACTACGATGCAGCTGCAGCAATGCTGTATAATGAGTCTTTTTAAACTCTGACTTAAACATTAATTCTCACTTTCATAGGCTTATAGGTTTGACAAATCTAAGCTTACGTTAAGCAACACTCTGTGATGTCCACCTAGATTCCAGCCCTCTGCTCTATACAGCTATGGAGCCCCTTGCCTTTGTGTGTGGCTGGGATCTGTGAATATGATGAGATGGTCGCTCCCTCTACAAGGCTAGATTAGCTGGCAAAGGTGATGGGATAGTCACTCTCACGATTACATTTTGTTACCTAAGACTCTATCCCAACAGACTAGGGTGAGAGTCCTCAGATGCCCTTAAAGGTTCTCTGTATTGAGATGCCCATTGGCAGGATGTGAGGGCTCCCTCTAGGGACTGAGAATGATTTGTCAAAGTCAGCAAGAAAGTGGGGATTTCAGTCCTACATAAAGAATGGAATTCTGCCAACACTTGGTTGGGATCCAAAATGTTTTCTTCCCCAATTAAGCCTTCAGATCAGATCACAGCCCTAGCCACCCTCAATTTCAGCCGGATAAGATCCTGACCAAATGACTTAGCTATGCTGTGCTCAGACTTCTGACCTACAGATGGCAAAATAATAAATGGATATTGTTTCAAGCCATTAAAGCTGTAGTTATTGGCTATTCAACAATAGAAAGCTAATACAGATGGGCAGCTTGGCTTCAGACTGTAGCTCTGATAGTATTTGTTTTGGGTTTCCATGAAGAAAGCAGTTACTGGGTCATGATGACAAATCACCAGAGTTAATGGACATGGGGGTCCACTTCAAGTGCAATTTCAAACTTTTTCTCTTCTCTTATCTATTAATATTTCATTAACCAAGGCAAGTCTCATGGCCAAAATCAAGAGTTGGGGAAGTCCATTCCACTTATCTTGAAGCATGCAAAGAGTATGGTTGTCTATTACAAAGGAATTAAGAATTGGACCCATTATTCAGGAAATTTAGGAACCGATCTATCAACCAGTCAATAAACCGACTGCTTGGTTCTACCTCCATCGCACAGCTGACTGTACATCATCCATAAAACAGGTGCAGTGATGGTACTAACGTCCAAGGTAGCTACAAAGATTAAATGAGATTATAGAACAAAGGAACCACTTTACTTTCTTTAACCCTGTGTTTTATAAACATATGCGACCATAGATATTTGGTTGTAGAAATTCTAGTTAACATTCTAGGGAGGTACCTGGAGAGCCCTAGCAACCAAGGGAAAAATGGGAAACATGATGATTTATATAGTTACCAATGTTAATGAGAAATTCACTAAAGAAAAGTTCTCCCTGATATCTCCCTAAACAGGATAGTGTGATGTAATAAATAACACGAATAAGCTCCTGAACTATACAAAGAGGTGTTGTGAGAGATTATTTCTCACAATGTTCTTCAATACAGATGAATTGCGAGTTAGTAAAAGTAACCATGATGGTAGGTAGGGAAGAGCTAGAATAGGATATGATCTAAACGTATTATCTCTGATTACTTCACTTAACTGAAGGATCACTTTGGAATATTTAGGGTAGCTAAATCCATAAAACATCATAATTAGCATGCTTTATTGCCAAGCGAGATTTAATATATACTGAAATGCAGAGAGCTGGACAATAAACATACTACATACAATTATGTAGAAACTTAAACAGTTTCTTATATTCAGCCTGCCAGAGTCCGAAAATCTCTTTTAAAATCTGTGTTTAGACATTTTACAGTTAATGTAATGAGTGATGTCGTTGGGTTTAGGTCAATCATTTTCTTCTTTTTTGTTTGTAATTCCCCCTTCTTTGTTTCTCTGTTTCCTTTTCCCCTACCTTTTTTTTTGGATTATTTTAATATATTTTAGTTTTCCATTTTAGTTTATTGACTTTTTGACCTCACCTTTTATATTATTTTTAGTAATTGGTATTAGGAATTTTAACATGCATGCATAGCTTTCACAGTCTTCTTAGGGTTAATATTTTACGTATTCAAATAACACATAGAAGACTTACAAGCTTTGGCGTCGTAGTTGTTATATGCATTACATGTCTATGCTTTAAAACCTCTAAGATAATGCAGTACTTTTTTCTGTAAACAATCATGCATGTTGAAAACTTAAAAGGATAAAAATAACCTATTATATTTACCAAAATGTCTGGTGGCAGTTATCTGATACCTGGTGTCTTACACGTCCGTTTCTCTTTATTCCTAAAGTTCCATGTTTTCCTTTGGTGTTGGTTCCCTTCAGTCAGAACTTCCTTTAACCTTTATTTTACAGCATCCTACTGATTAAGAATTCTCTTACTTTCCCTTTACCCAAGAATACCAATTATTTTGTCTTTGTTTCAGAAGGATATCTTTGCAAGGTATAGAATTCTGGATTGGTGGTTATTTTCTTTCACAAAAGATCTTATTCAGTGAGTTCTGGCTTCTGTTGATGATGGAACATCGACAGTTACTTGAACCAACTGTTTTTCCCTTTTATATATCATGTAGCTTATCTTTGACTGCTTTAAAGCCGTGTCTTTGTCTTTTATTTATGTAACTTGGACCGGGTTCTGTTTGGGCATCATTTTCTTTGGGTTTACCCTCTTTGGAGATCACTGACCTCTTGATTATAAGTTTATGCTTTTCACTACATTTGGGAAATTTTCAGCTGTTACTTTTATTTAAGATTTTCCCTGTACGGAGCTCTTACCCCTCTTATGCAGGAGTTTCAATATCACAGAACTCTGAGACCCTGCTCACTTTTCTCAATTGTATTTCCTCTACTGTTTGATTAGATCATTTCTACTGATCCTCAGCTTCATCAGTGACTTTATTATTTCTATTAAACTCATTGTAGTTTTTAAAAATTCTGATGTTTCTAAGATGAAATTTCCATTTGGTTCTTTTTTTGTAGTTTTTTATTTCTTTGCTAAGAGTCTCTCTCTTTTCATTTATTTCAAGAATGTGCCTTCTTACCTCATGGGTAATGGTTATAAAGGCCACATTAAAGTCATCTCTCATTCCAACATCTTAGGGTTAGCAACTGTTATCTTTTTTCTTGAGAATTGGTTTAGTGTGTTCTGGTTCTTGATATATCATGCCGTTTGGGGCTTTTAAAATAGTGTCTGTAATTCTGTCTAGATACTGTCAAAATCCCCTGGAGAATGGAGTTTTGTTTGTTTGGTTGGTTGCTGCTTTAGTTTATCAACAATCACCCCTTTAAGTTCGGATCTCAGGATCTCTCTTGCCTTCAGTGAATAGTGCTGTCAACTCAAGTTCGGTTTTCAAAGTCTTTGCTGTGCCGTTTGTATCTGTGACACTCATGTGATACTCGGGCTGCTCTAAAACTTGGGTGATGGTTCAGTTCTCAAAGTTTTTGCTGTCTTGTATTTTAAAATACGGTCTACGCACACACAACTTGAAGCTGAGTGAGTCTCTCAGACCAGTCAGTGCATATACAGAATTAGGAGATTCCTCTCCTCTTTTTCTTCGTGGAGATTGACTCCATAGCAACTGGCTCCCCAAGGGTCCTTCCAGGCTCCTCTGGCCATAAAGACGGTGTTCTCTCAACGTTTAGTGTTTCACGTTGTCATCCAGTTGCATTGCGGACCTGCGTTCAGGGAGATGGCCTAAGAGATGCAAGGTTTTTTAAGCTCTGGGGATTCTTCTACACTCCATACAATATGAGATCCCTTGCCTGGTCCTTTATCCAGAGAGATTGATCTTCTCTCTGGCTCTTAGGTGTCAGCTCACCACCAGCGCAGCTCGACTGTGAGGTAGACCTGGGACAGGGCAGAGGGCTAAACCTATAATAGAAAAGAATAAAGATTCCTCCCCTTCTCTGGCTTGCAGGGATCTTTTTCCTGGTTCTGTGGCAGGAAGACAAAGCTTTGGATAAGTCCCACCTGTACATCAGTGGTTTTCCTATGGCCCCCAGTCTTCAGCATTGTCCATAAACTCTCTGCCCACCATCCTTAGGCTTCTGTGGTTTCTTGGGTGCCAGGTTTTGCATCCAATCCTAAAGCTTAGCGCTGTCTAACATCAGCAAAGAATCTGCTAAATATTGTTGTTTTTTAAAGGAAAAGTATAGGCAAGAATGAACGTGAGTAGGCAGGCAGGAAGAGAGAGGAGAAAGAAGCATTTTATTATTTGCTTTATTTAGTTGTTCATCTTGGTGGTTCTCCCCATGGACACGTGAACGTTCCCCCACCACAATGCTGGTGCAGCTGACTGAGAGGCGGGTGCTGGCAGTGGTGAGCGTTGCTGTCCTCTCCTGGGCGTCCCTCCATCACTGTCCCTCTTTCCTGCACTGAAGTTTTCTATGTCTCTTTCTCCAGCTAAGCTGGGGAACAGGCCCTGGCACAGACCAGCCTCTCGTGAAAAGGTCTGGTTGAGCTGGACTGTTTTTTTAACTGTGCAAACAGATGGCACATTCACCCTTCATCTGATCATCCCGGCACTGCTACCATATTTTTTCCAGTCTCCCTCAGATTCAACTCCTAATTCCTTCCTGGATCCTGGACCTCTTACTTACAGTGAAAGAAGTTTATTTCTTTTTGAAGTTTTAGGAAGCTGGGACTCAGCCCCTTGCCTATCCGCCTGCTGCTTTACTTGGAGCCCACGGGATTGAGATGGTGGAGCCAGTAGTTAAGGGCGTGCTCTGGGTCATTTGGGCCTGGGTTTGATATTGCTCTAAGACTCCCTAACAATACTGTGTGAAGGAGGAATCATTTTTTTACTTGTATATTAGATTATACTGGTTGTTTCCCCGCCGGATCCGGGACTCAAACCCAGGGGTATGTGGCCTGCATCCTTCAGAGGCAATTGATCGAAACCACTACTCCAGCAGGACGTGCCCCCCAAGTGATTCTTAGCTGCAGCCGGGACTGAGACCCCCTCGTCTCTGGGGGAGGCATCCAGGTCGGCTGAACAGAGTAGCTGTGCTCATGGGTCAGCAAAGGCCAGAGGGACACAGGCACAAGATGCAAGACGAGCTTCATCCAAGTCAGTGCCAGCTGGTGTGCTTGTGTGAAGTGAAAGTTGAAAGAAGAGGGAGCACAAAGAGAAGACCCCGAAAGAGCATAAGACAAACAGGCCCTGAAGTCATGTAGTAACCGTACAATGCGTTGCTCCCCAGGTCCTGGACTCCCCAACCAAGTGTTCATTTTCATTGTCTTATTGTGTTTACATTTCTTCATCCACTGGCAGCCTCCATGTGACTGTCCATCCTTGAACAGACTCTAGAAAAATCTCCGTGTGCGTGTTTTGAATGCACCTCAGTGTCTTTGTGCTGTAACGTCTCTCGTTTCTTCTCATTCTCAGGTGACATTGGACTTCCTCCGTGTGACTCTCCTGGAGATGTGACCATTCCATCCGATTCCACTTCTTCAATCCCTGCACTCCCGGTGGCCCCTGGTCCCCTCCAGTCTGTGCTCAGGGAGCATCTTTGCAGCAGTTCCTTGCATCTTTGGTCTAAGCACTAGGAGTGGGATCGTGAGGTCACCAAGCACAGCTAGATACTGAGAAGTTGTCGAAGGGTGAGCTCCTCACCATTTTCCTCATTGGTGACTTTACCCCGAGGACAAATAAACTGAAACGCTTCCTCCTCCTCTGTCTTCCTGCCTGTCTCCTTACTCACCTTCATTACTGCCTGCACCTTTCTTAAAAAAAATGAAGAAAATAAAAACCCTGCCAATAGGCTCAGGCAAGCGTCTCTGGTTGGCAATGCGCTGTGCCTTTCGTCACGCCCGTTCCTGTGAGGAGCCGCGTGGTCTGACTCCACCGGGTAGAGGCTGTGTGTGCGGTCCCGGGTTCGATCCGTGCCGCTCCTCTCTGATTTCTCTGCATCTCCGTGCGGTGATAAACCACAGCCACGAACTCTTCCAGCAAATCGTTGGACTGCATGGTCTTAGGAGCCCCAAACTTGTCAAGAAGCGCGGGCCACGAGGGAAGGCGGCCTTGGGAACTGCTCCCCTCACATCCCGTTGCCGGTGCCTCCTTCTGTCGTCGAAGAACTATCCCCAAGCTTGGCACCTTGCCAAGGTGGGATTCATGGGCATTTTATTTTTATTTCGTTGTTCACACTGGTTGTTTCTCACCACCGCCCACATGTGAGACTTGAACCCAGGGTTGGAGGGTCTGCGCTCCTTCAGAGGCAATTGGCCTAAGCCCTGCTCCACCAGGGGCGAGTTGGTTTGCAGAGTTTTTACCGGGGGAGACGTGGTTGATCGCCAGACCCTCTGGGAGTCAAGCTGCGGTCTCTCCAGGTGAGGCCTGGCTCAGCTGCACCTGCAGGTAACTCCGAAGCTCAGTCGCCCTGCTCATCAAGGTCTGTTCTCTTCTTCTCTAACGTCGCCCTCGGGACAGAAGTCGCCTGTGCGTTTCCTCCCAGGGGACTGGCCATATTGCTCCAAGTTACCAGCGCAAGGAAGCCTGGGAAGTGCGGGGCGTACACAGGGCGCAGGCCCACTCCCCAAGCAGCAGCCCTCTGAGACCCCCAACGCTTGGCATCGGCCCAGGAGAAGAGGGCGAAGGAGGCCCGCGCGGGCTCCAGAGGGTCTGGAGACACTGAAAGCATTCGAGCAGCTTGGACAGCGAAGAGCGTCCCGGGGAGGCCAGGGGAGAGGGTGCGTGGGTGGGAGAGCCTTTCATCTGCTGCCTCCCCAGGGATCTAACTGGCCTCTCAGCCACCAGAAATTCCAGATGAGGCCTCGTCACAGCTGGGGCCAAGGGAGGAGATGGCTTTGCAGGGGCGGGGAGGCCTTCGCGGCTGTTGGAGCCAGGTCTGCCCCTCGCTCTGGGGGTAATGCAGGGTTGGAGCCCTGGCAGGGCTATCACGGGGTCTGGCTGCAGGTGGACCGAGGGCCCCCCTGGGATGAGTATTGCGGCCAGCCCCCTGCATGTAGACTCTTCGGTGAAGAAAGAGGGGCTGCTCTGACCACGGAGAACCCTTCTCTGTGCAGACACGACCACACTATTATCTCAGTGAATCCTCACAATGTCCCTGCACCTTCTGACCATTGTCCTCACAGCATAGACAAGGAAACTGAAGCCTGGGGAGGTGAAGAAAATCACCCAAGATGACATCAGGACGGTGAAGCCCGACTTTTAATCCAGACGAGGCATCGGCATCCACACTTCTAAGCATCATACGATGGAGATTTTCACAAGCATGACGATGTCGCCATCACCCAACTTTAATAGTTAACCACTCACCAGCAAGCTCCTTTCATCTCTGCCCTCACCCCCACACCCTCCACATCCAGAGCTACTCTGGAGCAAAT
This sequence comes from Solenodon paradoxus, assembly GCA_004363575.1. Taxonomy (NCBI): domain Eukaryota; kingdom Metazoa; phylum Chordata; class Mammalia; order Eulipotyphla; family Solenodontidae; genus Solenodon; species Solenodon paradoxus. The sequence continues at coordinate 54,144 of RJWH01005445.1, forward strand.
CCCACATCTCTATCATTTCATCCTTAGATATTCCAGCTTGTATCTCTAAAAATAAGAGGAGTGCCTGTTTTTAACCACCAGGTCTGGCAGGGGGTGGGCAGCAGGAAATATTTATTGAATAAGTGAATGGTCTCTAGGCCCCCATCAAGCTGAAAGCACAGTCACGGGTCTGTAAAACGCAGCAGGAGCGGTGGGAAACTAGTAGACTGTATCAGAAAAGGTGGGGTCAAAGACGGCCTCTGTCACTGCTCTGTTGATGGGACCCTGGGTGAGCTCGCGGGACCTGTGTGAACTCAGTTTCCCCAGAATCTGAATGCTTTAACATCATGATTTGCAAAGTTGCAAGACTTGCCCAGGAAGTTGAATGTGGTCACATCCCAGCAGAGAACCGCTGTGGCAGGTGTGGTCTGTAGGAACAGGGGTCTACTGCTGGCTCCTGTGATTTCTCTGTCCTCCGTCTCCTCATCTGCAAAATGGGGTCAAAATGAATGATACCCACCCAAAGCGGGCTGTGAGGATAGACTCTATGCTCCGCACTTAGCAGGGAGGCAACATGAGTTACGAATCAGTAGACATTTCAGCATGGAGACGCACCATCCAGGATAATGATTATTGTCCTAAAAGAGAGAAGGGACAAGCATGGGGAAATGCACGAGAGGAGAGCAAAGATTCTCACCTGGGGGCAGTTTTACCGTGCTGCCGCAGGAGACACTCGGCAATGTTTGGGGTCCTTTGTGGGTGTCCATACTGGGCGAGGGCCGCTGTGGCAAGTAGTGGGATGAAGATGCTATTAAACCTTCTGTGTGACACAGAGAAGGCCCCACAACAGAGAATGATCTGGCCTCAAATGACCATAGCAGTGAGGTGGAGAAACCCCAGGTTAGAGGAGGACCAGGAGGGCTGTAACTCCAGCAGACAGAAGCTGTGGGCTCAGGTCTTGGGCATCCTCTGCAGTGTCCAGAATCACTAAACTAACAGAATCTCCCATCAGTACCATAGCAGCAGTTGGCCTGGTCTTTTCCAGAAGATAGCTAGATGAGGCCTACTTTCAGCTGGGCACTGTGGTTTATAAAGTCTCCTCTCAAGCCTGTGCTGCTGGTCTGGAGAGGCTGGGTCCTCAGGGTGGACGTTTCTATGGAATGACAGTCCCACTCCCAGAGCAGGGGTCAGGTTAGGGTTCCAGCAGCTAACTGCTGGATGTGCCTCTGGCCCCAACCTGGAGACCAGGGGACGGGGCTGGGGTGGGGGCACATGCTGAATGGAATCATGGTGACGTGGGCTTTGGAACCAGATGGACTAGTGTTCACACCTGTGCCCTCTCACCACTCAGTGAACTTGGCATGGGACCTCCCCCTCCAAGCCTCCTTTTCTCCATCTGCAAAATGGGTGCAACAATACTTGTTTCATAGGAGAATTTATTCCACCAAATACTGAGAGGGTAAAGAATACAGAGATGACGGAGGGAATTGTCCAAATTCCAGAGTAAACAGAGCTTGAGTCCATGTCTCTTAATTCAGGACAATTCTTCCCTGTCTGTTCCTTCACATATTCATTTCTCCCTTCAATCAGTCATTCATTTGGGGTAGGAGAGTGAAGGGTAAAATGGGCAAATCTTGGAAGGTCTTGGAGCCCCTGATAAAGAGTGTGGGCTTTATTTGAAGTGGCTGGAAGCCTCGGCGGCATCTGGAGTGACATGGTCTGATTTATGTTAGGGAAAACTGATCCATGGGAAGGCGAGAGCTGGCCCGGGGAAGCCCCGGGACAGCTGCATTGTTCAGACGAAGGACAGTGGTAGCTGGGGCCAGGGGGTGGTGAAGCAGGTGGAGAGGAGTGGCAGATCCCGGATCCATTCTGGAGGCGGACAGCAGGCACTGCTGACAGATGGGGGCATGGTGGCGACAAGGGAAGGGGCGACCTTAGGGTCAGGGTGTAAACAGTGGGTGGATATGGGGTCCTTGGCTGAGATGAAGGGACAAGGGAGAGAGCCCACAGACCTGCTGAGAGCTGAGAACCCCCCAATGTGCTCCCAGGGGGAGAGGAAACCCCAGTTGATTTGGAACTTTAAGTTTGGTTGACACTACTTAGGGAACCAGTGAGGCAGAACATAGAAAAGAGAGCCAGGCACACCCAGGTAGCTAAGTGACCACTAGACACAGCTTACACACATCCCAAGGACCCAGGTTCGAGACCCAAGGCCGGAGCAACAACCTAGATGAACAACTAAATAAAATGAAGTGCTTCTTCCTCCTCCCTCTTCCTGCCTGCTTCTGCTCGCCCTTGTTCCTTAAATAAGAAAGAAAAGAGAGCCAAGGCCTAGGCCCCAGGCACTCCGACCTCTAGAGTTCAAAAAGGAAGGAGAATCCTGCCAAAAGGCCTGTGAAGGAGAGGCAGGAGTGAGAGCAGAAGAGGAGAGAAAGGTGCCGAAGCCAAGAGGAGAGGGCAGTTGATGCGGCTACACGTCGCAGGTCCCACGAGGTTGCAGTCACAGCATCTAGAACAGAGCAGACCCACAGAAACTGGAGATGTTATTAACCAAGTTGCTTGGGAGATTGCCAAGAAAGATCCCTGTCTGCAGACTCCTCGTTACTGCCTGTCCGCCTGTCCTATGTTAGCCTTCCTGAACGGCGTAGGTGCTCCTGTTGAGGCATCAAGTCCGGGCTCCGAGTTCCAGCGCCCCAGCCCTCGGCCCATGTGAGCCAATGACTTAAGTGTTCCCAGACTCTCAGGAGTGGGCACGGAGCTCATAAGCCTTCCGGAAATTCTGGCTGGGTACCGAGACCACCCACTTTCCCCCGTGCTGATGGAAGGGATGGGGATTGTCTCACCCCAGGAGCCGCACTTTAGGAAATGGGTCTTTTCTCAATGAAATTTCCAGATACTACATGCAGATCACAGAGAAAGCGGGGAAGGAAGGGCAGGAGGAGGGGGAGAGAACACACCACTGCCCTGGCCACTCTGTTCAGTCAGAACCTCTGGGAACGGAGCTCAGACATCACCATCATCACCACCATCACTACCACCATCATCACCATCACCACCACCACCACCATCACCACCATCACCATCACTACCACCATCATCATCACCATCACCACAACCACCATCATCACCACCATCACCACCATCATCATCATCAGCATCACTACCACCACTATCATCACTATCACCATCATCATCATCTAACAGCCCAGTTGGTTCTGTCACTCAGTCAGTATTGACAACCAGTGGGCAAACTATAACCCTGATTGCCCTCTACCTGAAAACTCCACTCTGCAAACTGGAGGCTGGTATTCTCTTCCCTTCATAAAATCCATCCAGGGGGAAGTGTGGAGGGTACTTGAAAGTACTGATGTCTTAGTCTGCTGGGACTGCTATAACACATTAGCGTAGACTGAGGGGCTAACACAATAGACATCAATTTTCTCCTAGTTCTGGAGGCTGGAAGACTGAGATCAGCGTGCCAGCAGGGTCAGAGCCCGGTGAGGGCTCTCTCGCTGACTTATAGACGGCTGTCTTCTTACTGGGTTGCAGGCATGACTTTCCTCGGTGGTGCGCATGGTGAGAGCTCTGGTCTCTTTCTCTTCTTCTAGGGCACTAATTCCATGATGGGGGACCCACCCATATGACCTCATCTAATCTCAACTCTTCCTGAAGGTTTCATCTCCTAATATCACCACACTGGGGATAGGACTTCAATATATGAATCTTGGGACCACACTCTTCAGTCCACAGCTGAAGCATTGGTGTTAAACTCATCGGGGTTACTTTTCAGGTAGGAGGCCTTGGGTAAGTTGTCCCTGATGACTCCTGGGGAAGGTCAATCTGTAAGTGACAGCTTCATGACTCTTTACAGTTGACACAGTATTTTGACATACATGATGTCTTTGATCTTCCCTCTAATTCTGTGAAGGGAAGGAAATTAGTAGCTCCATTTTCTGGTTGGGCAAATGAAGCTCCGAAATGAAGTCACTCACCATAGGACAGTCATCTTAGGTTTAGTGAAAGTTTGCTTTCTCTTTTGCCAAAAGGAGCCTGGAATTGAGGGCCCACAATGGAGCCTCCTCTCAGCCATGCCTGAGATGCAGAGATGCTTGGAAGTTGTTGGGTGGACAGATGAATGTATGAGTGAGTGAGTGAATGAGCTGGGCTAAAAAATGGGTGGCAAGTGTTTCTAAACAGCATCATGCAATGAACAAGGAACTTACCCAGAGAAGGAAGCTGAGGAAGAAATTAACATGGGGCTGGCAGCGATGCGACAGGAACATGTTAGCCTTGCATGTGGCATGGGGAACTCACACTGGCACCTTTCACTGGAAAGGACGCATTTTACAGCTGGTAAACTAAGGCTCCGTGTATATGGATGAGTAAGAGCTTCTGATGCCTCGTTCAGAGCCCCTTCTGAACTCCAGGTTTAAAAAAAGAATCATAGAATTTCCAAGAAAATTGAGTTAAGTTCCTCTGGGGGATAAAAGGCCCTGGATTCTGGTTTCTTCCCCAAAGAAAAATTCTGTAACTTTGACAGTTCTGTTTCAGGTAGAAGCTAGGCAGATGCTGTTACATCAACACCAGTGGGTTGATTTTCCTTCTGACACCTGAACTTCCTTAAATCCGCCATCTGCTCACAAGAACGAACGTTCATGACAGGGCAGACATAGGTTAATCACTTTTCCGAGGTCACTTCAGGGGCCCGATAGTCACATTTTAGGCTTTCTCGGCCATATGGTCTGTGTCACAATAGCCCAGCTCTGATGGTTGTGAGTGTGACCACAGGTAAACACAGGAGCGTGTCCAGTAAGATGAATTTCACATCATTTCAGGTCACAGTATATTATTCTTCTTTTGATTCATCTTTTTATTCATTAAAAAGTATAAAAACCACTCTTAGCTGGCAAAGTGCACAGACAGGTGGTCATAATTTGCTGACAACTGCATGAAGTAGATTTTGTTGTTAGCCCCATTTTACAGATGAGGAAGCTGAGTCCAGAAAGGTTAAGGAATTTGTCTAAGATCACACAGCTATCCTGTGACAAGACTAGTCGGAAACAGGCAGCTCCACTCCAGAGCCAATCTCCTACCCACCCTATGCCAGGCGGGCACAGAACCTGGACTTGGAGAAAGTCAGGCTTCCGACCTTGCAGATGGGGGAACTGAGGCCCAGAGGGAGGATCCAGGCTGTACCCTGATCAGGGGCACAAGGCAAGGTGGAAACAGACCCTGCCAGGCCCCCAACTCACTTCAGAGATTATTCGCTGACATGGTGAGGCTTCCTCATTGATTCCCACTAATTATCATCTGTTAAGCAGATCGGGAAGCACTGACATGAGAGTTGGAGGTGGGGATGGAAGGGGGGACCAGCAGGCGTGAGTGAGAGACGGGCCAGAGGTGCCCCGCTGGATCCACACGCACCCACACGCACGCAGATACAACGGCTCCCATTTCCTGAGATGTCCACCTGCTTTTATGAATATAAGTGGATTTGTAACAAGCATTGCAGCTGCATATAAGGCATTCAGACATGGAGACAATTTTACTAGATAATAGACTATCATGCAGGATACAATTTAAATTAAAAAATGCAATTTTCACCTTGAAATGAACAAATGATTACAATTTCTATACAAATTAAGGCATTCAGCCTCTCTTTCAGTAGTGGCATCAGCCCATGAAATATGACATAATTACCATGAAATACATTTTCAAATATTTTGATTTTTGTCCGCCGCTTTTTAAAAAACATAGGCCGCCTTCTAGGTCTCCGAGTGTGTGTTGGCATTTCCCACCTTCTGGGAAAAACACATTAAAAAGAAAAGCCAAAGTCCCCGAAGATGAAGTTGGCCCCCCTTGCTGCCCTCCCCGCCCGTCTCCTCACCCCCTCAGAGTTCCCTGCCCTCCTCCTCCCCTCCCTTGGCTCAGAGATAAAATTGAAAAAAGGCAGACGGAGGAGAGGGGACGCAGGCGACCAGCTCCAAAGCCTGAGATTTATCTAAATTGCTACGCTTATCTGAAGAATCACATCTGTTGGTTATCACAACGCCAGCCTCTCCAACCCTCCATCTCTCTCTTCTCTGGAAATCGCTTCCCCAGCCCCCAGCGCTCCCCCCTACCATGGCATCACCACCGCCCCCCACCCCCAGCCGCCACTCTTATTTTTTAATTATTTTTCCATTCTGTTGTCTCTTGTGGCTAGAGACGAAAGGAAGAACGGCTGCTGCCTGTGGCTTGCTCCAGCCCTGTGGGCAAGATAAAGAACTTTGGGGTGAGCAGGAGTGGACAGAGGAGGTGGGCAGTGGCTCTTAGCAAGCTGGTCAGTGTTCTCGGTTCCCTGGCAAGTAAGGTCGCTCTTAGGCTAATCCGTCTCTTCCCTCTGTCTGCAAAACTGCCATCTTGAATAACCCATTCTTTTGGTCTGAGTTTGGGGTGGACCTCTTGGACCATCAACCTGCCTCCAAATCACCTAAAAACGCACCTTAGAACTCTCCCTTGGTTCTGAGCCTCCTACTCCCATCCGGAGTCCTTGTTCCCGACCACCCGACTGCTGCCCACAGGACTTGGTTTCCTGTTGCGTGGTCTCATTCTCTCAGACAGCTGTGTCCTGCCTGTCCCTCCTTGAGGGTAATGCTGGTTCTTTCTCAATCCTTCGGGGCTAATTAAACTCTGAGCTCAATTCAGTATGACTGCCCTGTCTGGATCTCTTTGAGACGTAGGAGAAGCATGGAAAACAATGGTGATAGATGAAGAACTTGGACCCCTGCTTTTGATTGATGACATTTGCTTATGCTTTCCATCGCTTCCACTTGCTTCAACTTTGGTCCCATCTTGCAACTACCCTGGGCAGAGGAGCTCCCTCATAAGGGACACGTGGAGCATTTCACAGGGGAAGTAAACAGGTGCCCTAGAGCAACAAAGGAAATCATCAAAGCAATTCCAGACCCAATGCCACCCTTCCAGCTGTTTGCTGGGAAAGTACTTCATGGGACTTTGCGAACTTGGACCATACCCCCTTCCTCTGACCCCATCCTGCCCTCGGCTCCACCCTCCCACCCTGCTCCTGACCCAGGGCCAGATGAAGACCGGGCCGTACTCCAGCTCAGAAAGAAAACGGGATGTTCTAGAGGAAGGGGAACCAATTGCAGGATCGAGCATTCAATTTCAGAATCGAATCGCCATCTCTGTCTTTCTCTCTGACCTTGGCCAAATTGATTGATCTCTGTATCTCCACTTTCTCATCTGTAAGCTGGAGGCAATGATATTCTTCCCGAACGAAGGCTGAGGGAATTAACTTTGAGAGTACGTGGCATACCTTCAGCAAGTATGAACCTCGCCCTGTCATGTGGTGGCTCCCAGTTTTCTAAGGGACTCTGAGATGCTAAATTTAAAAAATCCCTCCAATTCATCAAGAGAAGCCCAAGTCTTAAGATGTCTATCACTTAGAAACTTGTTGGTATCTGGGAATGAGTCAAATAGTATTTCTATGCCTGAAATAAACATTAGAAAAATGAATGTGTGAGCATTCAGAGAGGGGATAGTAGAAGTTGAGGGGAAGCAGGACAAGAGATTATTATTATAAATGATTATGAAGTATTGTTATAGGCATAATGATGTTTATTAAGCACCTACTACATTACTGGCATTGCACTAAGGGTCCTTACCTTATTTAATCCTCATGACAATATTGTGAGATTACCATTAACCCCATTTCACAAATGGATAAACTGAGTTGTAGAGAGTTTATATCATTTACCCAAGATTATACAGCTAGGAAGTGACAGAGCTTGGGTTTGGATTTTCCTGTCTCTTAAAAAGTACTCTACGCACGTGTTCTAGGTAGACCAGATGACCATCATTCCCAGCTGTGTATCTTTTCCACAGAAGATGTAACTCAAAAGAATATGACCTGCAAACAACCAGAGGCATGCCAACAGCTAGTGAGTTGAGTACGACTTACCTACAATGATCTCACTCTAAGGCAGAATCCCTACATGCAGGTAGAGGTAGCTGAGTTGCCGGCACCTCCATAGCAATCTGACCAGCCCATGACACATGGAGCAGCTGCAGCAGCTGGAATTGGGGACAGAACAGGGCACTTAGGAAGTCAGCGTCTCCTTGTAGCTCCAGGAGATCCACAAGTACCCATGTGTCTTGTCCAAGTCACTTGATGACTCTAGACCTCTGCATTGTCACCAGTAGGATGAAGAAATGGATCTGACGTGAGCGGTCTGCACATATCCACACACCTTCCAACGAAGGGGAGAGGAACTGAGTCTCCATGCCCAGAGATCACAAGGTGGGCACATACCCCGAAGAGCCCACCCCAAACCAACATTCATTTAAATAGTCACGTTTTTTAAATCCTAAAAGCGCATTCAAAATTTGCGTTCTGTCCCAAATGTGTGAGTAATATTAAGTGGTGTCATCTCAGTTCTGAATCTTCCCCCTCAAAATGCCATCTAAAATCACTGACACTAACCCCTAGAAAAAAATTAGGCCACCTTTTTCTCTGTAGCTTTCATGTCTACAGATTCAACAAAAGGCCAGCTCTTCTTGAACAGCTCTTCCGAATCCAGCATTCTTCTAGTATAATGCTCTGTCCATTACTATAACATCCACACATTCTAACACCGAGCCATGTTAACATCCTGACATTATAAAATTGTCACCCTTGATTATGACATAATTCTAATGCTTTCTAACACTCAGGCACAGCACTCCCTCCAATCTTCAAGCTGTATGGCCCGCATTGAAATTCTCTGATCTTTATTCACCTTTTCCCAGGGTCTGATTGTAAGTCAAGGACAGGAAGGTGCTCAGATCCTGTGAACTCCTTGCCCCCATGAGGATAAACGAGCCCCATGAACAAGTCTTGGGGGGCCTTCCTGAGGAGCCCCAGGCCCTCAGCCTCTCCCTCACCTCCAGAGCTTCCCAGCTTAAACATAGTTAAAAAGAGTTCAGTCATCCTGAAAAGGGAGCCAAGTGATTATTTGTTTGCGATCCTTACACAACGTAACAACAGTGTGATAATAATGATGATTATTATAGATAACACTTGCTGGGTGCAAGCACACCACAGGCAGTGTTATATCATTGATTCCTCACCACCAGCTTACAGGCTATTATCATTCCCAGTTTGCAGAGAAGAAACCAGAAACTCAGAGAAGTTCAAATGACGTACTAAATCCCACAGATGGGGAGAGAGGCAGGACTGTAACCCACGACTCCCGCAGCCCAGCTCAGGTCTCTGTGGCACTGATGGGGACAGACAGAGCCACAGGGCACGAGGACTCACGTCTGGAGCCCAGCACAGCATCAGTTAAGATTGGTGAGTGAATGAATAGTCCTCTTAGAACTGGATGCACCTTAGGATGCCAATATTCGGATGGGAGGAAGAGCAGTCCTGCTTTCAAAGTAACTGAGGCGCAGGTTGGCTAAGATATTTCACAAGATCACACAGTGACGAGGTGACGGAGAGGGGTGGGTGGAGTGGCCAGGACGCAGATCCGCTGCACGGCAGACTTCTGTCCCCCACTCCGCTGCCTCCACAGCAGGGCAGCTTCCAGTCTGACAGAGCTGTCCCAGGTGCATTGGGAAGTCGTTAGTTCCAGATTCTGACGGTCACAGATTCAGGGACTCAGAGACACTTTAGGGGGGAAACTAATTCAGGTTTGTCACTCAGGTCGGAGCCCTGTCTGTTATAAAGGTGAGATTTACAAAACAATCTATTATATTCAAATTGATTTGGAGGGTTGGGGGTAAATAAAGATCTTCATAGTTGTTGACTAAAGGGCTCCAACCCTGAGAATACAAGTTTCAGTGGCTAAAAACCTATAATGGGGGCAGAACTCGTGCCCAGAGGATAGTGAAATAAAATGCGACCACTCCAAAGGTGTCAAAATGGAGCGAGGATGAAGAAAAGGGCAGTATTTCTACTCCACAAGCGACTCTCCAGCCACTGAAGTGGGTATTTCTGACATTTTTAAGAACATCGGGGAGGTCGCTACTCCAGTGATGATCCCAACAACATAGGCTAGAAAAACAACTTGATATTCACCTCAAAAGTTAAACTGCAAAAACCTGGTAAATGGGAAGGGGCGGTGGGAACGTGTGTGGAAAGAGCCGTTGAGAATTGTGAGGATTCTCACGCCACTCGCCAACTGGATGATCTAACTAGAAATTCATCACACAAGTGAAAAAAGGTGGACAAGGAGTAAATAGGAGAAAAAGGCTAGAAGAAAAATGCCCTATGTTTGGTTGTCGCCTCTTGTCAACAGTGTCTCTCCAAGGAAACCAGAAGCTGCACCTGTCAGAGGAAGGAGAATGGAGGGATGCAAGTTAGCAAACTCCAAAAATCTTCCAGCCTAACTAAGCTCGGAGACGAAAAACTAACAAAGGGCTGTTGCTATTATTCACAGTGGGGACTCTGGGTTCGTTGTGTGACCCCTTGCTTCTTCTATTCTCATGTAGCAGGGTGGGGGGCAGCGAACGATGCCCTCCCAGGAAACTTCCTGTCCAAAAGGGCCAAGACCACCATTCATGAACCATCCACATGGCTTCTTCTAAACAGAAGATTCCAGTTTCAACAAGACATGTATGTCAGAGCCTCCAGTGATTCTCACCTGACTGAGCAATAGGGATGGGGAAGTAATGTTTATTTTTTATTTTTTTATTTTTGTTAAAGGAAAGGTGCAGGCAGTCAGGAAGAGAGAGAAGGAGAAGTGTTTTATTTATTTTTATTTACTTGTCCACATTGGTTGTTCCCCGGGGCCCTGGGTCTTGAATCTGGGACCTTGGGATGGATGTGGGACTGCTCGCAGGTGAACTAGACCCCCCACCAGGGTACACACATAACATTTATTTTTATAATTAATAGTATTGTCAGGATGGTTATTCTTTATTGAATATCATATATGTAGAAGCATTATTGAATCCAGGTGACACTCTCCAGCCAGGTGCTGGAGTGGTCGCCCTTTGGTGTACACAGAGTTTCTGCTGATTAAGTGGCTCCCCCAGGGGCTGGTGGCAGAGCTGGGACTCAAGCCTTGGTCTCTCTGACCTTCACCATCATCAGGTGCTGCTGGGTGAGATGGTTCAGCTCACTAGGAAGGAGTCCGATAAAGCAAGTGGGCCTCTGCATGCAAGAAAGCTTTGTTCCTTCCTCTGTTGCTGTAAGAAAACGTGTGGTCTCCTTTGTCATTCATCATGGAGCGATCACCAAGCTATCCAGTGAGTGGTGCAGGGATAGTGATATAGTGCAGAGCTGCTGCGTGCCTGTCACCATCTGTGCATGAAGGAGAAAGAGGATCAGGTACGTGTGCTTTCTTGGACGGGCATGAAAACATTTCTGGAAGCACTACAGGAGCTGGTCTCATTGATTGTCCCTTTAGGGAGAGGGGCAGGAAGAGATGGCTTTGCCCTTTTGAGTTTTGAATCAGGTGAATGAATGATATTAAATAAACACACTTTTGGCAATTTGGGAACAGAAAGAACACATTGATCTTGAAAGCACAGGCAAACATGCTCACTAGAACAAACTATGAACCATTTCTCCCAACAGCATTTGGTTTTCTCAGGATTCGAATTGCATATCTTCTCTGTCACTGCCTGAAAAGCTTCTTTGCCCCATCAGACAGGTCCACTGGGTAGCCAGAGTTAGTGAGAGCCACAGGGCTCCAAGGACAGGTTTGATGGTTGCGGTTTGAACCAAAGAAGCTAAAAATAGAATAGAGATGAAAAATTCAAAAATACTGAACCAAAAAAAATAAAAAGAGAAGGAGTCACAAAACAAAGCATTTACAGAGGATGTAGTCATGCAACAAGCATTGCATGAGCACTGACGAGATCCCAGATCCATGGTGGGCACTGGGACACAGGAGAGAAAAATACAGTCCCGGCTCCTAACCTCAGAGAGCTCGTTCTAGTAAGGAGAGAAGTCAGTGACTGAACAAATACAAATTGAAAAGAGTAGCTGTGCTTGTGCTAAGCAGAGGATACTGAGAGGCGATAATGGGCTGAATTAGCGCCTTTGAGGAGTCAGTGTTCACACAGAAATAATGATGCAAAGGGAGCAGTCACCCAAAAGTTGGGGAACCACATTCCAGGCAGAAGGGACAGCATGTGCAAAGATCCTGTGGTAGCAAAGTTTGGCAGGTTCAGTTTAAATCCAGAGTAGAGTAAGGGAAGGGTTTCACACCAATATTTCTTTCTTTTTAAAGGAAAGGAGTAGGTAGGAATGAAGGTGAGTAGGCAGGCAGGAAGAGAGAGGAGGAAAAGCACTTAATTTATTTTTACTTAGTTGTATACTTTGGTTGTGGTCCCCAACCTGGGACATGAACCCAGATCCTTGGGATGTATGTGGATTACATTTCTGCGTGAGGCAGTTGACCAAACCATTACTCCAGCAGGGCGTGCCAATGCAACCCTTCGGCAGGATGAGAATAACTGTTTTATTTGTTTTCAATATAACTAACACTTCAAGTCATTCTCTCTGTAATCAGACAAGATAAGGTAATAGAGTCTCCTTCACCCACCACTGAAATGAGTCCCGGCTGGAGTCCATGCATTCGTCACTTGGTATTTCCTCCTCCATATTCCTTTCTATGCAGCTAGGAAGTGGAGAAGGAGGATTCAAACTCAGACCATGGGTGTTTTAAATCACTCCATTTCACTATCGCAGCAGTGCGGGATGGGCAGTGTCCTATGGATGATGGTGGGCATTGGGGCACTCACAGAGGAGGCCGCCTGGATCGAGTGTGCGTGCAGCTTGTAATGCACCGCAGATAGGTCTGCAGGGTCCTGCTGATCTAGACCAGGCAGGGCACAGCTGTTTACAGCCCTGGAAAACGGGGGGCAGAGCTCTCTGTGACCTATGGAAGAGAGGAGAGGACTAAGTAAGGGAGAGCTCAGAGGACAAGTAGGGCCTGGATGATGATGATGGTGATGTTGACAATGATGACGATGTTGACAGTGATACTGATGAAGAAGATGAGGATGAGGATGATGATGGTGATAGTGATGAGAATGGTGATGATGGTGATGGTGATGTTGTTGGTGGTGATGATGATGATAACAAAGACAATGATAGTATGATGAGGATGAGGATGATGATGGTAGTGATAGTGATGAGAATGGTGGTGATGATGCTGGAGATGATGGTGATGATGGTGGTGATGGTGGTGATGATGATGATGCTGAAGGTGATGGCGATGGTGGTGGTGATGATGGTGGTGATGATGATGATGGTGTTGACGATAACGATGTGGATGATGACGACAACAAAGACAATAATAGTGATGATGAAAATGAGGATGAGGATGGTGATAGTGATGAGAATGGTGATGATGATGCTGGAGATGATGGTGATGATGCTGGTGGTGGTATGATGGTGGTGATGGTGATGATGGTGGTGATGATGATGGCGGTGGTGATGATGATAATGATGGTGTTGACGATGACGACAAAGACAATGATAGTGATGATGAAGATGAGGATGAGGATAGTGATGAGAATGGTGATGATGGTGATGGTGATGATGTGTGATGATGATGTTGGTGATAGTGACAAGGATGATGATGATGGTGGTGATGATGATGATGACAGCAAAGACAATGATAGTATGATGAGGATGAGGATGAGGATGATGACGATGGTGGTGATACTGATGAGAATGGTGATGATGATAATGGTGATAGTGATGAGGATGGTAAATGATGACGGTAATGGTGGTGATGATGATGGTGCGGAACTGGGGTTCTCACGCTTGAAGTGGCAACTAGCACCAACCAGGGGACTTGTGAAAACCTGCACTACTGGGCCGTACCTCCAGAGTCTCGGGTTCAGTGCATCTAGGATGGAGCTGGATGACTCACATTTCTAACCATTTTCTGGCTGCCGCTGTTGTTCCTAAAAGCCACTTTGGGAATCCCTGATGGAGCTAAAGCAGGAGGAAATCTGGCTCATAAAAGTCCTATCAAAGGGCCTGAGCCTATGAAGCTACAAGACTTGGTAGCTACTATCCTATTTCCAGGGAGGAATTTAAGCTAAAAGGAGAGTGACTTGCCGTGACCCCACTGAAGCTCGGTGTCCTCAACCCCAAGCCCATAATCTCCCTCTGCCCCCCATTTCTTCAACAGGGACCCTGGGAGTCCACGTGTCCTCCCTGCCCATCGGCTGTCCACGTGTCCTCCCTGCCCATCGGCTGGTCCTCAACCCCTCCTGCTCTTAGCGTAAGCACTCCGCTGAGTAGGGCATCTGTGAGAACATGGGGAGGGTGGGGGGCAGGCTAAGTGTTGCCTCAACCATTTGCAGGGCCGCAGGGGAGGCTGCAAGGAAAGAGGGAAGACCATGGGTGTGGAAAGGAGCAAGAGAGAAAAGGATGGAGAGCATTCTGAATATCATTCATAGATATTCAACGGGCATCTACTGCATTCTGAAGCTTAGAAGGACCCCAAGAGATTTTCTATTTCAGATGGAGAAACTGAGACCCGACAAGAGAAACAGCTGGCCTAGAGGCAGACCTGGGACTGGAATCTGGATCTCTCTGTTCCGAATTCCCTATCGGATGAGGGGTTCCCCAAGCCAAATAGGCTTTCCAAGGAGACATCAGGAGATGGATCATTCCTCCTCCTGCCACACGGGTACTGGCCAGCAGCCCTGAAAGGCAAGAGGGAGGTGGAAGCTCTTGCTGTTTGCTGCGCCTCTATTATAAACCAGTTCTCCCTGGAACCTTGAAAGACAGGTACTATTATCCCCACTGATGAGCAAACGGAGCCTCTGATGTTAGGTGTCCCGGCCAGGACTGGAGAATGAATGTGCCAGGTTCCTGTGCCAAACCAACCGTGTGGTCTCCCAGGAGTGTCATGAGGTCGGTCATAGCTGGCTCAGCAGGTGAGGAAGATGAGGCCCAGAGAGGCTCACAACTCACCCAAGGTCACACAGCCAGCAAGCACAGGCTCTCCACCCTAGCCTGGGGAGAGAGGAGCTTTGGAGGGGAGTGGCCCTGATGAGATAGAGGGGACCTGGGCGGGGAGTCTATGTTTATCCCTCCACTGACCCGGGATGCTGGGCCTCACACCCCATTTCCATCCTCTATCCCAGCAGCCCCTGCAGCTGTGCCTGCCCCTCTGGCCCCCCAACGGTCACGGATTATTCCAAGGACCCTGGGGACAGGGGAGGAATCATCTGGATCCCGTTACAGGGCCCAGCTGGGGGTCTGGGGGTGGGGGTGCTAAGGCAGCAGAGCACTGAACGTAAATGAGTTTCAGAACCTCAGAGGGCCCTAGTGTGGGGGGTGAGGGGCTGAGGGGCGCGGGTCCAGGCCGAGCAGGAAGGTAGGATCAGAGCAGGCCCGAGAACCCTTCCTGAGCCGCTGGGGCCAGACAGGAGGCAGAATTATGGAATTAGTTCAGGAGGCAGCACTGGGCAGGGGTGGGACCAGGTGGCCCCAGGCAGTGGCCCAACCCGGCCCCGTCCCCACCTCCCAGGGGGACACTGGGCACTGGGGTCTCAGCGGAATATGGTTTGGTTTAGGGGCCAGCCCCGCGGAACAGGTCAAATCAAATTCAGCTTGAAATTCCAGGCCGGTCACGGCAGCCCAGGTGAAGGCCCCGTGCCAAAATCAACAATGGGGCCAGAGAGGTTGTGCGGACATGGCTGGGGGGGCCTCTGCATGGGGCGTCTGGGGGCTCGCTGCTGCTCAGGTTGCTCCTGGCTTGTCCTGCAGCGTGCTGGGGGTGGGAGGAGGGGGGCGAGAGAAGAATGGTCACTGAGGTCATGGTTTTCTAAGCACTCACTGTGCCTTTGATAACACTCGGTTCTCGTGAAAACCCACAAAGCAGCACCACAGAGAGCGCCCACTTGACAGATGAGAAAACTGAGGCTCCTAGAGGTAAGGTGGAGGGACCTACCTGGAAAGGTGAAGATCCTGCTGAACATAAGACAGGGAGGAGGTGGAGAAGACATTCCAGAGGGGACGCAGCAAGAGCAAACGAGGAAAGCAGGACTGCCAGCATCAGGTGGGTGCCTGTGTGGGCAGAAGGTCCACATGCTGTCTGCAAAGGACTTTGAATGTCAGGGTAAGTGGTGTTAGATGGATGGCAATAGGGAGCCACGGAAGGTGCCAGAGGATGGCCATGGCACGATTAGACATGTTATCAGAGCCACCCTCAGAATATGGGTGGAAGGAGGGAAAAGAGCGAACACAGCCAAGCAGGACGGTATTGTCAGGGCTCCGAATGAATGTGCTACTGGACAGAGAGGTCCAGCGTCAGAGAAAGAAATAGAATCACAAGGACGTAGAAGCATCCTTACCGTAATTATAGATTGAGGTTGACCGAGAACTTCCAAGCACCGCTGTGAGCACCAATCGCATCT
This sequence comes from Solenodon paradoxus, assembly GCA_004363575.1. NCBI lineage: Eukaryota > Metazoa > Chordata > Mammalia > Eulipotyphla > Solenodontidae > Solenodon > Solenodon paradoxus. The sequence goes on from RJWH01005445.1 coordinate 70,506, forward strand.
TCACAGAAGGCAGCATTGTTACGGCCACTTTATACAGAAGGAAACCGAGGGGCCACTCGCGGTCATAAAGCTACTAAGTGGCAGAGCTGGTCTGGGAGTGAGGCCTCTTTACTCCCCCAAATCAGGCTCCTCCCCTCAAGTGCAGGGCAGAGGGGGCAAAGCCAGGGGTGCTATGGGCTGGGCCAAGGACACACCTCAGGAGGCAGAGCTGGACACAGAGGCACGGACGTCCTGTGGGCCTCCCTGAACGCAGGCCCGGGAGCACTGCACAAAAGCTGCACGAGACAAGCCCGGGCTGTGGGACAAATGGATACAGATAATTTAATCCCCGCTCTCCCTTAATCTAGGAAGGCTTCTTAGCCAGGGTGGAAGTTCAGGACAAGAGATGCGTGGGTGGGGGAAAGGCTCTCAGCTCTTGAACTGGGGTTTGAGGCCAGGCGCCTCTTCTATCCACTGTGTGACACTGCAAGATGACTTAACCTCTCTGAGTCCAGTTTCCTGGTCTATAAAATAGGATAATGTGCTTTCCTATCAGGAATTTCTCCAGCACTGCATGAAGTCGAGGGTCTACTTAGGCAGGTCCCAGATCCCAGGACGAGGCTCAGAGTTGACACGCAGTGAGGTCAGAAGCTGGGACTGGCCCCGTGAGCCTGTGATACCATGGATGAGCCGGTCGGACCTGAGCTGCATTCCCCATGACCTGGGTGCTGTCCGCATGTCCTGGGTGTGTGTCATTAGCCCTTAGCCAAAGCGGGCTGCAGGTGCTCCAGGCCCCTACGCCCTGTGCCAGGTTACTGCCTCTTGGGGGCTGGGGTGAGAGAGCGATGACAATGTGGTCAGGGGGAGGTGACCATGAGGATGGGGAGGCAGTGATGCCACGGTGGAGCCCCCCGTCCCCCACCCCTCGCGCTTTCTGTGCGAACACCGGACTCTCACGCACCCGTGGGTGCTGCTCTAAAACTTGGAGCTTGTGGCCACACTGACCCTCCCTGTGAGGTGGCACCGCCCCGCCCCTTTGAACAGTGAGGACGGGAAGCACAGAGAGACTCAAGATCACACAGTCGTGAGCGGCAAATCCAAGACTCAAACCCAGGCCCTCGGACGGCAGGGCCCACGCTCCGAATCTCCCCACATGGCCTCCCAGGTCCATTCAGGACTTTGAGCCATGCTGCTCAGATTTCCAAGCAGCCTTGTGGAGCGTTTCTCAGCCTTCAGCGCATTCAGAGCGACAGGCTGGCTGCCATCACAAGACATCCGTCCTGCCCCGTCCTGTGGCCTGCGGTCCACAGAGCCCTCGCAGACAGGTTGGGTGAGCAGGCAGGCAGGAAGACAGAGGAAGCCCTTTATTTTACTCTGCTGTTCATATTGTTTCCCGGACCCTGTCGGAGACCACGCCCAGTGGATAAAACAGCCAGGCCACCAGGGCATGGCAGAAACTGAATTCTTGGTCAGGAAACAGGGCTATGGAGAACCACTTGACGCCCCCTGGGTACCTCCCTACGTGATGGCTAGCTGGGGAGGCGCTGGGCCTCACATCAGGGTCACACGTCAGGAAGGAGCGGAGCAGGGGTTTGAATGGGGTCCAGAGGGATTCCAAGACTAGGGTCTCATCCTGGCTTTGCTCAGCCCAAGACAAAGCCCCCCCACCTTTCTAAGCCTCAGTGTCTCCAGCTGCAAAATGGGTTCATGACCTCACACCCCACCTGCTGGAGTGTCTGGCCAGGCTCAACCAGATCGTGTCAATAAACCTTCACATCGCCCGCTCCAGACAGGGAGTCACTGCTCACCAGGCAGCCTTACTGAACACCAGCTGGATTCCCTGCATGGTGCTCACAATTGAGCCAGGGTCTGGGGACGCCTTCCTTCCCCAGCTCTACCCTCCACCTTCACTTCCTCCATCTCAGTAGACCCCCACAGCCAGCGGCCGGTCAGTGTGGAGCTCGGCCCTGCAGCCGGGCTGGCCTGCAGCCTGGGCAGGAAAGGGCGTGCGGCCCCTTTAAGACAGGCCCCAGCTGGGCGGCCTGGATATTGGAGGGGGGACCGAGATTAGGTGGTGGAGGAGGCTCGGCCCAGGCCAGATGCGCCTGAGCGGGGCCTCGTTATGTATTCATGAGCTGTGAGGAAAAGAAATAAAAGGATTCATTATCGCCCAAACTGTTACTAATGACATGTACCTGGAGCCCTGGCACCTCTGGAAATCTAATGCGACACACTCCCAGAGAAAATGTATTCCCGGGCCCCGGCCTGCACCGCAGCCGATGGAAAATGTCCCCTCCCTGCCCTTCCTCATTGCCATTCACTCCGGCGACATTTACAATTCTTCTGCCATTATGTCCGACCAGGGCCTCTGAGCATCTGTCACGACCTGCACATTAGCTGAAAATTGGAAATTCCACAGCGTGGCCGTGGCCATGGCCGTGGCCGTGGTGGGCTGGGGCGCAGCGGGAGGCTGGAACCAGAGGTGTGCAGGACTGACTGAGAGGCGTACCGAGGGCCAGGGACTCAGGGACAAGAGAAGGGACAGAACTGCTGGTCTTCAGGGTCCTGCTGGCTGTGCCCTGTCGACAACCTGGCCACCCGCCTGCCAAGCCCAGCCCTGGGTGCCAAACCACCTCCTTTTACATCTTTGCCTTTGCTGCCTCTGCCTCCTGCATAAAGGTCCTAATCCTTTCCAATCCTTTGTTCTATTCAAAGGCTTCAGTCTGTAAAAATGTTACCGCTCAAGAGGAAACAGTAGCCTAGATCTCATTCTGCAAGATGAAAGTGTCCCAGGTGTTTGGCACACACATTACCTCCACCATCTTCATCCCGCTAAAGGTAAGCTCATTTTGACCCCACTTAGCAGAGAAGAAAACCCTGGTTTAGAGAGGCGCGGGGCTTACCCGAGGTCACACATCAGGAAGGAGCGGAGCAGGGGTTTGAATGGGGTCCAGAGGGATTCCAAGACTAGGGTCTCATCCTGGCACTACGTGGAAACCCCAGGTTTAAGATTCGGGTCCTCCAAGAAGGCCTCTCAGGCTTCTCTGTGCAGTGTGATCACACCCAGGGGATGGGCGCCTCTACGTGCTCCAGTGACAAACCATGAGTTCTGTTTAATGCGCGTTCGTGGGAAAGATGCCACTAACTGTCTAACGCAATGCCTGGCAGGCAGCGCCCCCTCACCTGAGGATCCTGACCCCCAGCAGCCCTGGTGCTGGAGAGGCACACAGGGAAACCGTGTGACGTGAACTCTGTCCCACGTGGCTTTGGAGGCAAAGCGAGGGTGGACTAGGAGCCCCAGGCCAGGGATGACAGGTTTGGCTCCTACAAGGAAGCACTTGGAGTAGGAATGACAGATAAATTATAGTATTTCAAATAAATAATGAATAACCTTTTAATATAACTATGTTCCAAATATTGCTTATCTGAAATTCAAATTGGCTGAGTATCCAGTAGATTTTTTTTTTTTTTTTAAGGAAAAGTACAGGCGGGAACAAAGGTGAGCAGGCTGACAGTCAGGAAGAGAGAGGAGGAGGAAACATTTATTTTATTTAGTTCATCTTGGTTGTTTCTCCTGGTTCCAGGTCTCGAGCCTGGGTCCCATGGATGCATGCGGACTGTGTCCAGTGGCCTTATCTGCTAGACCACCAGGGTGCACCTAACCAGTAGTTTTCTTTGCTAAATCTGCCAGTCTTAGGTTTGAGATACCCCAACCTATCCCACAAAGGGCTTGACTCACTTGGTGAGGGGTGGATCTAGAGGCAGCACCCCAAGTCACGCCTTCCGAAACTCTTAGAAATGCCAGCTATAGAGTGTTTTCCCAGACCTTCTATGGCTAGGTGTGGTTACATGAATAAGTTCTAGTCAGTGGGATGGAAGTGAAAGCAATGCCTGGTCCTTTTGGGTCATGCCTTAAAAGGAAAGGATAGGTGATTTTCTTGTCCTTTTCCACTTCCTGCTCTAAGGGCTGCAGATGAGATGGCAGGAGCGGCTGCAGTCCTCTTGGACCTGGAGGTAGAAGCCACATATTGAGGATGGCAGAGTTGCCTTAGTAGGGCTAGGCCACTTATTTACGGGGTGTTACTCAAGGTAAAAATAACTTTCTTTTGTCAAATAAAACAAAAACTTTCTAACTTGTTTAAGCTACTGACTTGTTGGGATTATTTGTTCTAGTAGCATAGCCTGTACCTAGCATATTCTCCCACCAAAATGCCAGCTCCCATGAAGGTAGGGACTTAGTCTTATCCACTGTTATAAACCAGTGTGTGTCACCAAGTAGGTCTTCAACAAACATCTGTTGAACAAATAAATAAAGAGATGACCTCTAGGGTATATTGACAAGTCAATTAACTATAACCATTAGCACATAATGCTTGCTAAGTGGTTATACATATACACACATACCTACATACATGCATCTATAAATACATACCTACAAAGAGACTCCTTTGATTCTACCCTATGAGGTAGAAACCACTCACATTTTGCAAATGAGGAAGCTGAGGCAGCTTGTCCCAGTTCAGACAGTCGGTAGCAGATGGAGCTGGGACGCAGTCTGACTCCACAGCCCTCTCATTTAACTTCCTCCTGCCTCCAATGAGAGAAAAAATGAATGAATGCGAGAATGAGTGGTGAGGGAGAGAGCAACACTATAACTTTATTTATACATTCATTTATTCAACAATTGTCTTATGTATGTGCCAGGCACTGTTCTAGCAGCTGCGAATTCAGCAGTGAGCTAAAACCAAAATGCTTGGCTCACGGTGCTTATTCTCTTGGGGAGACAGACAATAAACAAGTGAGGAAGTAAAATGTCAACTCCCCCCACCTGCACCACCGCCCCCAACTACTGAGACCGCCAGAAATCCATGTGGAAACACAAACCCTAAGCCTTCCTCACACCACACACAGCATCACTTCAGAGGGACAGCAGCGCTCACTGCGGCGGTGAAACCGCCAACCTTTACAGGTAAACGGGAGACCGTGGGGACCTTGAGGCCGGAAGCAGCGCTGACCTGAAGGACAGCGATGATAAACAAGACTAGTTTGAAATCTAGGACTTCCTCATGCAGTGACACCATCAGGAAGGTGACAGTGCCCCTGCAGAAAGGGAGACGACACACGTGTGTGCCTGACTCCCACAGGACGCATATCCAGAGCAGTTCATGCTTTCTCCAAGCAGAAAAAGAGAAGATGGTTGAAAGCCTGAAACAGACATGTCACAAAATATCCACATGCCGAATCCACACGGAAAGCTGCTGCACATGGTAACCGTGAGGGAAAGGCACATTAAAACCACATTACGCGGCACCCTGGTGGGGTAGAGGTTTGTCCACCACCTCCACCCAGGAGTCCAGTCCACAAACATCCCAAGGACCAGAGCCCATGCTCCGGGGGCCAGGAGACCACCAATAAACTAAATCAAGTGCTCCTTCCTCCTCTCTCCTCCTGCCCACCTCTGCTCACCTTCACTCCTGCCCGCACCTTCTTTCCCTTACAAAGCAGAGCACCGCGTGACACCCGAGGATGGGCGAGGAAGAGGGAAAGGGGAGAGGTGGAGACCAACCGGAAGCCTCCCGCTCTGCGTTCAGGGTATCAGTTGGCACGAGCTCTTTGGGAAACTCTTTGTAAATATCTATAAAGCAGAACATACACCTTCCCTTCAACCCAGCGATTCCTCTTCTAGACCCACCGCCAGCGCAAAGGCGCGCGTTCCCCGGGGCGGCGCCATCACAGCAGCCCCAGCGCGGGGACATCTAAATAGCCACCAACGGGGGGGGACAGATGAATAAATGGAGGTATATTAGGTAATGGGGTTGCATGCGATGTGGCATGAGAATGAATGGAGCCCGCACAAACGCGCACACTGCCAGGCCAGGTGAGAAGAACCAGATGCAGAGGTGAGTTCCGCCCGATCCCATTCACG
>RJWH01005446.1:0-76362 GCA_004363575.1 Solenodon paradoxus
TGAGATTCAGGAAATCCCGCTTCCAACGAAATTGTTCAGAAACGACCTGAAATGGAATTCGGGAGCTGTTTTCACAACGTACTCCTGTTTAGAAGGCGAAATGCACTCTTCCCAGCGATTGACACAGCACTAGCCCTGTGAATCAGCTCTCAAATGCGGTTTCCTTCAGGAACTCGGGATACGTTGTAAAGGCTTGAAACGAGCCAAATTCCAGGTTTTACCTGAAATCCTCTATCAAAATCACTCTTCCCTTAGCTTCAACTTTGTTCTAAAATGTATTTGTACTTAAGTGACCTGAAGATGCTATTTGAAGCGTTTTGTGCTCGATTCACTTGAGAACGTTCTGAGAAACGTTGAGATTCAGGAAATCCCTCTTGTAACGAAATCGTTGAGAAACGTACTGAAAAGGAATTCGGGTGTTGTTTTAACAATGTACTACTCTTTAGAAGGCCTCATGCACTCTTCCCAGAGATTCACACAGTTTTAGGCCTGTGAAACAGCGCTCTAAAGCTGTTTCCTACAGTGAATTGGGATACGTTGTAAAGTCTTGAAAACAGTCATATTCGAGGTTTTATCTGAAATCTCTATCAAATTCACTCTTTCCGTAGATTCAAGTTTGTTCTAAGGATTATTTCTACTTAAGTGACCTGTAGGTGTTAGTTTGAAGCGTTTTCTACTAGTTTAACGTTACAAAGTTCTAAGAAACGTTGATTTTCAGGAAACCCCTCTTGGCACAAAATTGTTCATTAACGTACTGAAAGGGAATTCTGGAGCGCAGGGTGTGGGGTTGCTGGCTGATGGAGCTTGTGGACGGATGCGCCTTGGTCGTAGAGACGGCCCCCTGCTCGGTGCCTGGAGCAGACCAAGCCCACATAGAAGGTAGGGATGGAGGGGCAAAGGTAGTGGTGGCGGGATAGGTACTTCCAGTGTAAGATCACCTGGGGACAGACTTAGGGCAGGAGTCATGGAGAGACTGGCTTTGGGCAAATGGAATGCGCCCCATCAGTGTGTTATGCGTTTAGTCGTCAATGTCAAGAGTGCTATGTGATGGCCATTGGACAGTCACTGCTGAACACTGAACGATATAAACTGATGATTAAATGATGCTGCGACCAGGGACCACGGTGCACAGAGGGTCTCAAATCTCCACTCACCACCATTCATCTATTGTCTGCTTCTTTGAGGTCACTTCCTTCTACTGAGCCTGAAAGATGGGGTAAAGGCATGTAACCCACTCTTCCTCCCTCCGCTCTAGGGCTCTGTGGTGCTGGTTTGAAATCGTCCAGTCGGTCTTTCCACCACAGATGTGAGAGAACCCTACAGGCCTTCTTCCTGCTCCCTGGGGTGAGTTACCCATCCACACCGCTGAACGCTGTCCACACTACTGATCCATAGCCTCTGTGAAAACCCCAGCATGTGAGGTGCCAAGACCTTGCATGTCAAGACCAGCCCAGATGCTCTCCGGGGGAAAAGCAACCCGTTCCCCCAAGTCCTACAGTCTCTGCCCTGACCCCACCCCCAATGCCACATCCCAGGGGCCCCACTGTAGGCGACTAGCCCGGCTTCTTCCCTACCCCACTCCGTGGCTTGCGCAATGGTCCCAATGTCTCTCAGCAAGTGCTGTTGTTTGGAGGTGAGGCTGAGGGGGAGTAGGTCACAAGGGTGGAGCCTCACAGTGGGGTTGGTGCCTCCTCCAAGGACCCACCAGCACCCGGCCTCCAAGCCTCCAGTGCTACGACCAGTGAGCAACTGCGCCCACAGCCCCTGTGGCAGTGTCCATCACAGACACCGAGACGGGCTACACGCTCTCCACACACTCTTGTTCCACTGGTAAGGGGCCTACTCCGAGGATCTGCCGACGTGGTGGCGCCATGCCCATGGCCACCTTCCACCTATGGGTACAGGGGCACCATCACATTCACAAGCTGCAGAACAAGGTGGGGTGTCCTATGACACAGAGGGCCTTCTCCTCACAGGGTCAGGGACCTGTGCGTGTCAGTGGGTCATAGAAATGGAGGTTCGGGCATCAGACCTAGGACGAATCATGGCTCTGCTTCCTGCCCGTGGAGTCAGAATGGATGGACTGCTGTCCTTATACACCGGGGTGGGAGTGACCATCTCCTAGGACATAGCTCTCTGGCTGCTTCTGATATCTTGAAAAATGTGGTTACCTCCAGGTGCGCATAAGACACGCAAGAACCAGGACTCCAGACCCACTTTGTACTGCAGATCAGTGGGCGCTCAAATGTCCACCACACAAGCAGCAGGCCCAGGGATGAGGTGCCTGATGGCCACTGCTGCGGGCTGTCTCATGTCTCCCTGCTGATGTGCCCACATCATCATGGGACCTGAGACTGTGGCCCGGATGTCATCAGAATAAGATGAGGTCATGCAGGTGTCCTTTCGAAAAGAGGGGATTTGGGCCCAGTGGAATGGGGTACAAAGAGGGGGAGCAGGTTCCAAGGGGCAGAGAGCCACGCGGGCCAGCGGGCGACCCGCATCTGCAAGCTTTCTAATGTTTTTGAGTTTTAACAAAAGCAATAGATTTCCCTTCATTTTTCTTTCCTTTGCTTCTTTCTCATGTGTGTTTATTTTACTGCAATGCTTGGATTGTTATTCATTCTACTTAGATCAAAAGAGAATACCGGAATGTGGGTCTCCATTTTAACTCTTCTTAATGCCAACCACCAGAGTCCCCAAAGGCTGAGGACACAGTGAATTCTTCTATATTTTGTTTTGGGTCTTTGTCTTGTGTTCTTTCCAACCCAGGTGCCCAGAATGACCTATTTTGTCCCAATACTGGAACGAACGGAGAAATTACAAACAGTCCCCTTCTGAATTGCTAAGAGTTGGATCCACCAAAATTATTTAATCGGAGTCATGAAATAGTGCATCTTGCTCGACACAGTTATCTTGGCAAAGCTGGGTTTAGACCGCTCAGGGGCACCACTGCCTGGAGGAGGGAAACAGGGAGACACGGTACAGAACTGCATTCGCCCTTTAACTCGATCTCTGGTGACTGGGAGCTGTGAGGTCAGCCCTTGCCAATTCTCCCTGGAAAGGAAGGTGAATCTATTTAAGATCAGTAAATCTTCGCGGAAACAAAGCGGATCAAGCCAGAGGTGTAAATAAGTCCTGCGAATGTTTACGCTGTCTTTACCTTGCCTGAAAAAAGATTTTCCCTTTACTCCTTTGATTTTAAGAATAGAACTCAGACAATTAAAAGCTCACTACAGATATTCATGAGCATATCGGAAGATGTAATACCTAATTGTCAGCATTTGCAGTTTTGAACTGATGTAATTTAATCATTGTACCACCCAGAACAAAGTCAGAATTAGTCTCCCATTAATGGCTCACTTAAGTAGAAGAAACAACATCAAATTAAACTTTGGAGCACCTTAAAATATTGAAGAGCAAAAACTGGGCTCATTTAGAGAAGATTTTTCTGCTCATTTGCTGGAGAAAATATAAAAAAAAACAGATGATATATTAAAACAACTGAACTGAACGATGTTTTTCTGTTTCCTTTCACTTTGGGAGACGATCCCGGCTGCCCAGGAAGATGTGCATTCGGGCAATGCCGGGCATGCAGGCTCTGGTCCTCTTTTCAGACCTGCCCCAGGCATGCAGGGTGGAGCTTGTGTGGAGAAATGGCCCACCTTCCTGCTTTTCTCTCTCACCATCTGAAATTACCGAGTGTTGCCATTAGCAGCAGCTCAAAGCCTGAGGTCAAAGAAAAGACAAAACCTAACAAAGAAATTGGTCCTGGGGCACCTATGGAATTCTATAATCAGACCCATATTCGAGACACAAGCATCCTCAGATAATCTCTGAAATGTAAAAATTTAATTTGTCAACATGTTTACATCATATCTTCCATCACTGTCGAAGCGGTGGCAGGGAGTGGGGACAGGGGACTGGAGACGCCAGGCGAGCTGAAATGAGAAGACGTGGCATGATTAGGGTTCACACTGGGTAGAATTGTTTGGGGCAGCTCAGCAGTCAGATTATTAACTTTGATACCAGATACTCTATCTCTTCACTGGGATTAGCATGAAAATTTTGATATAGATCAACAAGCAATCTTTCCTTTATAAAGAATGTCTGCAAGCTTCATTAATCTGTGTGCATGTTTATGTCAAAGAATTAAGACATCTTGATTATGGCTGATCCCCTCTTTTTGGTTCTTTGGGAGGAAAATCTCATATAAATTTATTAAATAAACCACTGGTCTGCTTACCTCTGAGAAAATTACATCCTTTCTTCTGTTTCTCAGTCCCCAGATTCAGCCACTTACATGTCGAGTGAAGGTCAGTGGGGGCCCAGCCTTGGAGGGGAAAGCTGCACTGGGATGGGCTTTGAACTCAAATGGGGACCCAAGACAGCTTCACAGAGAAGATCTACCCCCAGCCCTGCCAAAGCTGGCCCCTCTGTGGGCAGAGAGGTACCGGCATGTGGGGCGCGCTGACCCTCTACAGGGCGGATATTCCAGCCTCGGTCAACTCCATCATCTCAGCAACAACAAATTTTACTGTAAAATAAAACCCACAGCAGCATGGAATTGTGAGACTCATGCATCTGCGGTCGCGTCCAGGCCTCTTTGATCTGAACTCAGGGTCCGGTTGGGAGGCCGAGAAAATACTGTGATGGCCGAGCTGGTATCCTTGTGTCCGGGGGATGTTGTCTCTGAAGTGGGTGCTGCTTGCCCGGGGGCAACTGACCTCACCCCTACAGACCCAGCAGGCCTGCCCTCTCCTTTGGGTGTGGGTGGTGGGAGCATGAGTGAGACGTGCTTTTCAGCCTGTGCGTACACTCGACACCACCACGCCCTTGGAAGATGCCTTATTCCAGCCGCAGTCAGGTCTGGTGTCGGAGTTTTCAAGATTCGGGGATGGGGCAGCGCACCCCATGCTGTCCTCTGAATGACGGGCTGTCAGTGCTCATGGGGCGGTGGCTTACTGCTGGGATTGATGTCCTTCCACTGATAAAAAAACTTGCTTCATGAAGAGAAAGTGACACATGTCCCTCCCTCCTCCTTTCGGCGTCCACACGAGGCTGCCCTCAGAGGACGATGGGATGCTATATCCTGTTCCTCCATCCTGACCTCCCCACAGCTGAGTGGAGAGCAGGCCCGTTTCCAGCGACGCTGGAACACGGTGCATGGCGGTCACACCAATGGCCAGGTGCCAGCGCGTGGCATAGACCCTTGGGCCAAGGCCAGGAAGTGCAGGGAGGTGCAGCCACAGACGGGAATCATGCCTGGAGCACCCAGCAGTGAAGACCTGGCCAGATGCTTGTCTCCAGGTGCGAACGGAGTTGCTGATCTAAGAGGCCCCGGCATCCGTGAGGGGATGGAGCACCGATTGCTGGGCGCAGACTTTCTGTGCTGGCGCATGAGGTGGGCCCCCGCGACCCAGCTCCTGGCTGCGACTATCTATCCAGGAACCACCTGTGTCGCCTGCCGGCACCCCCATTCAGCAGCCAAGACGCGGAAGGACACGCCTGTCTCTTGGGAAGGGCCACTCGGTGGCTGGCAGTGATGTCCCCAGGGTGTGGCCACCTTCTCAGGGTAGCCCTCAGACTCAGAGGTCATGAAGATGCCACTGATGGGAGAGAAATGGGTTGTCACCGGTCATGGCACAGCTATCACTCGGCATGCCCGGGGAGGGTGCAGCTGGACTGGTGTTGGCTGGAGGGTGCCGTGGCACCACTGCGCAGCCTGGCGAGTGACTGGCCGTGGAACAGGGGGCGGGGGAAGACCACCCAAGGATTCAGTGGGCCGAAGGGGAGCGTGCACCACTGGTCAGTGGCCCGTCCTTGGAAAGCTGTCCCTCCCAGGCTCCTGTGTGTGTGCACCAGTGGAGTTGAACCTGGGGGCTGTCATCCCAAGTCGGGGTCCAGTCTGGCACTCCAGGCCTTTTTCTCTCAGGCTCGGCTGGACAGAAGGCTGGATGATCCTCCAGCTGTAGGGTAACTGGCTTTCTTGTCATTGCAGAGGTGCCCAGTGCCTTCCAGTTAAACCCTCTGCTGGACAGACACCTACTCTGTGTGTGGACATAACCTCTTCAGGAGCCCAGATAAGAGGACAAGGGTCACGACACACGTCTGCCACCAGACTTCCCTTTTCAATCTTCTCCATGGGAGCTGAGTCCAGGACACGGCCCGCTCGGATATGCGTTTTCACGGTGAACCCCAGCATCACTGTCTGGGAAGGCACTGTGGCGGTTCCGAACAAGACCGGCTGGGTGACTCTTTACATTCAGTCTCTACATGCCTGCAGCATGCTGGTACTGAGGGTGACTGTCCTGGGTGGAGGTCTGGGCAGCTGGACACTGAGGGCAACAGCAGAGCCCAGGTGCCATGTCCTGGACTCCATGCTACCTGCGGCCCGTTGAGAGGCCCCAGCAAGCTTCACACCACTCAGAAAGGGCTGGGGTGCAGTAGGCCTGTGTGCTGGGCCTGCCCTGAAGACGGCGTCTGGGCAGCTCTGCAGTCCCTCCGAGCCTCTGTCCCAAAACATGAGCAGCCACTCAGCTGATGTAACTTAAGGGCCTCAGCGTCGGGTCAGTGGGGCTGGCTTGTCCTTCACATGGTCTGCGCAGCTTCCTAGAATGAGTGTGTTGTCCAGGACAGCGTGGTGCTGGGGACCCTGCACAGCCTCACTATGCCTGCCCACTGGCTTTGATCTGGAGAACGAGTGACCCGCTAAGGGCCTGGGGCGGCTCAATTTGCTGACCAGAGCTGCGAGTCCACAGGCGGCTTGCCCGCTGCTAGCTGGTCCTGGCCCACAGCCTCACGCCCCTCACGGCGGAGGTGCCTCCTTGGACCCAGCTGCCTAAGAGGTGGTCATCATGGTTAGTGGGCAAAGTCAGAGAGCAAGGCAGACCTCGAACAGTCCTCTCGGTCTGCACGCATGCCAGCAGACAGAGGAATCACATCGTACAGACACAGGCCTTCGTCTACAGCTTCAAATTCGTGGTGCCCAAGGTGGAGGCAAGGGCGGCCAGCTGAGTAGGGGATCACTGGGCCATGAGGAGCCCAGAATCTTGGTGGAACGTCACAGGCTGTATCCACAGGATTTCTGATGGTCCGCACTTGAAATCTTGTGATTTAGAGCCATCTCCCTGCAGTGTGATTATTAAATGAAGGAGCTGTGCATCTTTGAAACAGAGGCAATACATGGCTTCCTCTACCATGTAGGTGGCCGTGCGTGTTCCAGCCCTTGGGAATGGCTTTTACATGGCTGAAGACCCAGACCGCATACTGTCTTCTCTGACCTGTCCGCCAGGGCTGTGGGCGGGCTGTCCTCGCTGGGAGAAGGGAGGGAAGAGGCACTTGTCACGTCAGGCTGGAGATAACAGGCAGCGCTAGAAAGTCTTGGTATTCATGACATTTCAGGAGAAAATAATACTTTGCTAAGCATCGTCTATAAATGCTGATCACATGTTTCGTGTGCTTTATAATTTATTCTGAGTGACTCATGAGAGCACATTTTCAAATCAAAAGGAAAATGTAGGCATTTGATTTATATTTTTATGGTGAGGAATGATTTGTCGTTAATGACACTGCAGACAAATGGGAGCCGTGCTCACATGAAACCCAAGGAATAACGGCGAGAGAGAACTGTGCAGTTTTGACAACAAACTTAACAGAGTCAAAAAGCTTTATAATCTTTTGTCTGTTTAAACCAAGCTCTCATATTATGAAATTGGAATTCTAATGATATATTCCCTGGTGAACAATTTCTCTCTCTCCCTTTTTCATTGAAAACTGCCTTAATCTGGTCGAAAAAGAAAGGTACAGTTATTTCCATTATAATTCCACAGCAATTTTTCCTTTTGCTTGGCTTCTCAAATTATTAGTTTAATAAAGGAAAATGCTAGTGTGATTTTAATTCCCTGAATAATATTGGAGATGATAAGAAAAATAATACTATTGCTTACTTGGCTGTTTGTACATAAGGTTACACATTTTTCCCACTGGCACAGTAATATTCTGTTTTATGCTGTATATTCACTTTCTTTAAAAACGAAAAGCCTGCACAGACTCTGGAGTTTTCTAACGACATTGGCATTGTTTCCACTGATACATGTATTACTTCCCGAGATTTCACGGGCTGGCAACTGTATGTATCCATAACACAATTTCACTCTCTTCTCTAGAAAGAATAGGCTCATAAATTCTCCAGAACAGCTAAAGGCAGCGACCAATTTCCAGATCCTACCCGCAGAGGAGGCTTGCCTTCCTTATGTTGTTGCCATCTTTTAATGGGAAACCCAGGTTTTCTGGGAAGTAGAGTAAAATTCTGCTCACGTGTGTTTTGCATGATAGAGGACGCGGTGTTTATTGAGGTGCGGTGTGTGCCTAGAAAAGGACACACACATCTCTCACACGCAGCTGTTCATTCAGAGCCGCCTGTGACCCATCAGGTCACAGGGCATGTCTGAGATGCGAGCCCATGAGCCGGACAGAGGCCCCTGCAGCGCCACGTGGGCGTCCCCAGAGCCTGACCCTGCTGAGCGCATGCAGGACAGACCACACACACTCTCACCATGGAGGAGAGTCCCGGCCTCCGTGGACCTGGGGCTTCTTTAAAGATGGTCATCAGGCAAGCCTCTCACTCCGTGGGGCACACAGTCTCTGTCCCCTAGACTGCTCGCCCATGTATACCCTTGGAGATCCTGAAGCAAAGGGAGGCATTCCTCTGCTAGGAAAATGCGTGGAAGCAAGAGAATTCCATAGAACCTTCTCTCCCAACCAACTGGGTCCGACACAGCGTATTCTAGCACCCAGTCTCTCATGCCTTCTCACAGCACAGGCCACCAGCCTGACCAAGGCTGTGGCCCTGTTTTCACCACTTGGTGTGTGGGTCCCATGGCTGCAGACGACTGACTCACTCAGTAAGTGTCCCTTTCCTGGCTTCTCCCACTGGACACCGCTGTCGTTCTTTCGCTGGCCTCACTGTCCCCGTGCAGGCATGGACCACTGTCCCCAGCCCCCTGTCCTGCTGTGCATTTGCCTCGTCTCTGCTCTTGGGACATGATGAACGATGCTGCTAAGAACCTTGCAGCACTTGATTTTGGTGGACATGGCATTCACACTCGCTGAGGGATGCCCCGCTAACAAGCCTGTCTGGCACAGAGTGTCTGCACGTTTAGCCAAGCGGCTTCTTCTGAGGTCTGGGGTGGTCCAACGGGTTACACACCGCCAGCCAATCCGGCAGCCGGAGTCCTGGCTGCTGGCCCCTTGCGGTCGGCTGGTTGCTCGTGATCATCCCCGTGTTGGGGAGCCGTGTTCCGTGCAGACTGAATGCCCGCGGGGATGAAGGCTGGTGTCTCGGTGTCCATCTGGGCAGCTCGGCCTGAACGCTGACTTCTCTGCTTTGCCTCTTTTCAGAACTGAGTTGTATTCTCCCATCTCCTTCTATTGGAGGACTTCTTCTACATGCTGAATACAAGACCTGCAACCGGTGAGATTATTGTATGTCTTCCAGACAGTGGCTTTGCCTTTTTATTCCCAACTATCTGCTGACAAACAGAAGAATTAAAATGTACAAAGTCCAAAATATGGTGAGTTAGTGCTCTGCCTACCCTAAGCTTGAGAAGGTTTTCTCCTCTTTCGGAAGATTTGTGGGGTACACTATACCTTTCGGTGTATCTTTTCCTTATGTCTTATGAAGGTGTGAGTTTGGTGTCAGGGCCTATTTTTAAGGTAAATATTGAAATGATACAGCACCATTCACGGAAACACTCATTCTTTTCCCTCAGTAACGCATGGTGACGAGCGAGATCACAAGGTGTGTGTCGTTTTCTGCATTTCTCTGCTATAGCTTTATCTGTTTTCTATAATTGTGACAATGCCACACTGTTTGAATCACTATGGTTTTATGTAATATTTCAGCTGATAGTGGAAGTCCTCTGACTAAATTGCCCTGCAATATGATCTTTCTGACTGTATTTCCATATTATGAAAATATATATTTATGTAAAATTACCTGTGTTTTATAACTAGCTTACCACTAGAATGCGAAATTTCAGTGGGACCACGCTCATATATCAGACATACCCAGTAAACGTGCTCATTTATGAAGAATAGTCTGCAGCTTTGTTTTCTGGTCTGTATTTACGACATCGTGTCTGCAGCTAAAGAAGGATTCACTGTTTCCCTCCCAGTAGTCTACTGCCAACGTGCCTCTTGCCACTCAGACTGGACAGGTCCTGTTCAAAGCCATCTCTGGTCATGGTAGACTGTTCCTGAGCTCTAAGGAAGGTCACTTGGCACCCTCGTGGCTGCCGGTGCCCTTTGTCAGATGACATAACTTTTCTTCTGTTTCCTCCTTTTTCTCAAGTTTGCCATGAATGAGTATTAAATCTCACAAAATATTTTTCTTGCATTTATGAAATTACATGTTTTCCCTTCTCTTCTGTTAATATTGTGGATTGCATTCATCAATTTTTCTAATATTAGACCAACTGTGTTGGCAGAATACAATTCCTTGGTCATGAGGTATTAGCTTATTGCTGGATTAAACTATTTGTGCAGGCTATTGCTTATGTTCATGGAGCAATTGGCTTGTAATGTCATCAGCAAGTCTGGATTTCAAGCTTGCACTGACTTTATAAAACAAACTGAAAAGTGCCTTCTCTGTGTCCTCAGAAGCGATTTGTAGAAGGTGGGTATTGCTTGTTCCCTCAAAATCTGAAAAGAGTTTCCAGTGAAGTTATCTGGACCCTGAGTTTTGTGGGGAAATTTTAAATTATAGACTTAATTTCTTTGTTTGCTATAGAATTATGCAGATCTGCTTTTCACCCCGGTGTCTGTTTTGATAAATTTGATTTGTTGAAATGTCCATTTTATTTAAATTGCTGAATTTATTGGCATTGGATTTGTTAACAACTCTCTCACTGTTTTGATTATTGAAGGGTATGCTGTGTTTTATGTCGAATGTTTATCCCTCATGTTTGTGCTTTGGTTTTCTTAGTCTTCTTCTGTGTTTATCACTTTAATAACATTATTTAAGAAACAACTCGGCTCTCGGAAAAAGTTGTCTTTGATGTCTGCTTTCTATGAATTCTTTTCCTTCTTTCGACCTTTCTGTGGGTCTGGTTGTCTGTCCAAGATTCTCTGGTCGGAAGTGTAGGTCGGTGATTTTTACAACTTTCGATGATGTAATACTTAATACTGGTTCTCTGAAGGGTGGCTGTTTGGAGGGGCTGACAGAGGCGGGACCAAGGTGGGCCCTTCTGGCCAGTGATGCCAGCATCCAGGAGAGGGGCTCTCTTAGGAGCTGTGCCGGGGTGGGAATGACGGCATAGTCCCGCTGGAGGAGGTGGTGCCCCCGAAGGTGGTGAGGCCCAGGCCTTCCGTATCACAGCTCCAGGAACGGGGCAGCAGTGTCTGTCAATTCCCTCTGTGTCTGTGCTTAGAGAGGCCTGGGATGTACACTGAGTGACCCATTTAGCTCACACCCACAGTGGCTTTCCTGAGTCTCAGGGGGTAGGACGAGGTCTGTGCTGCCAGCAGGGCCTCAGCCGGATGCATCACCATGGGTGGGAAAATGGAGTTTCAGGCAGCATTCCTGGGCCTCCTATGAGCCTGGCACTGTTTGAAGATCTGAAATGATAATGACAAGCAGAAACAGACACCAGGGCTTTTATGGAGTCGAATGACTGGGTGATGATGGTACTTGACCACACTTTTCCAAGGAGGCAGCCAAATCCATGTGCCTGCAAGTTCGTTGCACGCCAGGAGAGCAGGCTGCTCCCCCCTCTGCCTCTGCTGGAGGCGTGTGGTGGTGAGACTCTCTGAGGCCTCTCCGGGAAACATTTGGGAACTCAATCTCAATTTAGATTCAATCCCACATAGTGTGACAAAGACAAAGGGCACACATGGGGTGCAGATAGAGGGGCTGTGAGCACGCACCACAGGCGCGGGGTGAGGCAGAGGCTGGGTCTACGGGTGCCTGCCGCACTCGTCTGCTTCTATGGTGATGGCCGTGGTCATTTCAATGAAGTCTCATCCCTTGGAGCTGGTGTGGAGCCAGCAGCCTCATGCAGAGGTTGAGGGAAAAGAGAGCACTTTGGTGAGATGTTTTGCTCCAAATGAAAACCCAGATGGCATCTCTATCCTGTTCCTTCTGGGAAGTTGTCAGATCCTGTCTCCTGCCTCGAGAGCTGGTTGAGGGGTCGGTGTCACAAGTGTGGTTGGGCCACTGAGAAGGGCCAGGAGTGTGCCTCATGCCACAGAGCCGGCGACGACACGGGCTTCCCTCTGTCTTGACCCTGACAACCGCCCGTCCCAGTTACCAGCGGCCCCTGCATCTGCACTATGTGCCACAAAAGGGCATTAGAAGTAAGCAATGACCTTCACAAAGTGCCCTCAGTCTTAGCCCACCATGGGCGAGCAGCTCACAGGGGCTCAGCGCACCCCGCCGCAGTTCCTCCTCAGTGTCTCACTCACTTCCATAAGCCTGAATTTGTCACATTCCTGGTGGCAGCCTCAATCCTTTGAGGATAAGCACAGAGAATCAGAAAGACACCTGGTGAAGCACCAGCTACTCCCCTGATTCCTACTGTGTGTTGAAGTGTTGTTTAAGGGGGGCTCCATGTAAATGCCGGTGGCTGAAGGGAACCAGAAGGACTGGGCCCATGGCTGGGGTTGCCTCTGTGTTCAGCGTGCCAGAGTCCAGAGCATTGCATCGAAGCCACTGGCACCAGGACGAAGTGCAGATGGTGGCCCCGGAGCCGGAGCGAGCCCCCCGCTGTCCTGGGTGGTTGACGGGGAGAAACTGATGTAAGCGTTGGAAGAAGCCACCGGCGGGAGGGAGGGCGATGTGCTGGGACGAGGTCTCTCTGGCGGAACCTGTCAACATACACGCATTTGGACTGGGGACCAGAGGGAGCAGCAGCCACTGAGGGACACGCGCTCGGACACGCAGACTGTTGGCATCGCCGGGGGGCCCAGTTGGCGTGAGGGCGGCACCACAGCCAGACAGGAATGCTGCAGCCATGCCAGCTGCCATCTGAGGTGAGGACATGGTTCCTGCTGGGTGGCTGGAAAGCCTCAAGGCTTATGAAGCGTCACCGGCTGAGCGCTACAGGGACGTGAGCTCTGCCTTGTGACCTCACGTGGGCCCAGTGGCCGAGCTCAAAGATTATTGGAACCACAGGCCTGAGAGATGAGGTTTTTATGAGGGAAACTAACAACAGTCATTAAGATGAACCTTATTATGAGTATGCACACAGCTAAATGTATTCTGTGAGTTTTAGAGATGTGAGGGCTTCAGCAACCCTAACATTTTCTCTGCTCAGCATGGACTCCAGGCCTCCCCTGTGATGTCCTCTCCATCTGCCCTCCCCCATGTGCTCTGCCCATCTCCTGCCATCCACCCTCCACCCCCACCTGCCCTCCTCCCCACCCCATCCCAGCATCACCCACAGTGAGTGTGCATGTCTCTCACACACGCCCCTGTTCTTTGCATTCTTTCTATGGTAAAATTATAATTAAAATAATTGAAATAAGACTTTAAGTTGTGTCAAATTTTTTTATTTCTTCAAAAACATGGTTAAATGTTCTAGAAATATTGTGTAGCTAACGTTTTTAATTGGTAGGTTAAAATGTACCATTATGCGACAACAATCTTAAGAGACTTGAACGTGGCATTAAAACACAGAAGAGTCTGTGCTGTCAACTCAACCTAGCCGTCCATCTCACCGCGACATCAGCTGCGCAGCCTGGAATTTCAGAGGACAGCTGCGGAGCCCTTTGTGAAGTAAGCTCAGGGGCATCAGGCCCGGGGCCCATTGTCAGAGGCAAAACAAACTCCCTCAGCTCCACCGGTCAGACTGACAAAATCACGTGCCAGCCTATGCTTTCAGGACATAATTTTAATTTTATTTTTTGACTTATCCTGCAATCATCTCTTTTTTATGTACACATGACAATTTTTCACAATAAAAGAGCTGCCAACATGTAGGGCTTAATTTATCTTCTTCATTTGCTCAGCCCTGCTCCAGGAGCCTCCTCCACTTTCTGTGCAGAGAAACCGCATGCATGTCATGGTGATCTCACCTCCAGAGGCAGAGTGCCAGCCTTCCTTTCTGCCATGCGGGGGCCCGCATGTGACTCAGGGCCAGGGAGGCGGCAAGGTCGGGCCATCAGCGCCCCCGCCCCAGGGTAGGCACTGTCTGCAGAGGCTGAGTGGGTTCGGGAAAAAGGAGTGCAGCTCCGTGGGGCTGGGTGGGCGTATGTTGGGCCCACAGCCCGCTCGAGGAGGCCCAGTAGCAAGGGGAGAAGTGGAGACATATGAGCATGTGTTGAAAAAAGATGATAAAAAGACTATCCCCTTCCTCGTGAGCACTGAAAATTCCAGCAAGCAGGATGGCAGTGTGTGGGTGCTGTTCGGACGGTCCAGTGGGGACACAGCCATGTGGGGTCCACACTGAGCCTGCCCCTCCATTCCTCCCTGTGGGTGTTCATGACAAACCAAGCACAGAGCAGAAGGAAGGAGACCTGGCTGGAGAGATGGAGCTGAGAAAGCTGCCGGCTGGGCAGTGGCAAGCCGGGAAGGGCTGCTTTACCCTAGGGCCCCTCTGAATCCCAGCCTTTCCTCCGCATGCCAGGGCCTGAGAGCGAGGGAAGCCTGGCCGTGGCCCTGGGACCACAGTGCTGGCTCCAGCTCGTGGGCACCGGGACACACCCCCAGCTCCTTCCTAGCTGGGTTGCTGTTAGTTGTGGGTCAATAGAGAGATGGTAGCAGAGGAGCTTATCCCCAGCTGCAAGGGGGTGGGCACACAAACCCAGTCTCTACTCCCAGCCTCGTCGCCATCTCTCCCAAGATGCCAACCTCAGGCACAGGCTGCTGCTGAGCTTAGACCACCTGTCTCCCACCTGTGTCCTGGGAGGGCGCCCTCCATCTCCACAGGCCCACAAAGCAGCAACTGACGCAAACAGGGAAAGACAGCCAGCCGGTGGCAGCACGTCTCGGTGTTAGTGCTTCACTTTCAGATTCAGTGCGAACCACTCACACCAAAACCCTCAAATCTGCTTCTCGAGATTGACTCCGTTTCCTTTGCATGGCAGTCACATTTTTAAAAGTACTTAGGATAGATTTGAAAAATCCCCAATTATATATTTACCCAGTAGTCCTTAATTGTAGACTATCATGTAATTATGTAATTATGGACATTTAGAAATGCTTGTTATTTACTCCACAGTCCGTAAGGAGTGGCTATGGACTATCGTGCATGATGAGGGATGTGGCATAAAGAGCAGGTGACTAGCGCAGCGGTTGGTGTGGAAGAACCACTCAAGGAAGACTCCGGACACTTCCACTGCTGGTCAGCGGGACTGTCGGTGTGGACGGCAGGCAGGAGGCCCACACATCATCTTGAACAGTGCTCTGAACTGTGAACCGAATTCTGCCCCAAGCTATTGCCTGAAAGCATCTGGAAAAGAAACGTCACTGCTGAAAGTCAAAGCAGGTGCTTCGGCCATGCGAGTAAAGGGTGGATGCGGACCACCTGGCGCTGCCTACAGGCAGGGACCCTGCCCCATCAGGGCACCCACGCCAGGCCGCCACACTGACCTTTCCAGCGTGTCGTTGCAAGTGGGGGCTTCGTGGGACCAACGTGCCCGGCCATTGGGGATGTTTACCTTTGTTGGAGCACAAGACTCTGCTGTCGCACTGCAGAAGGTGGCTCCCGCGTGAAAAGGACCTGGCCGCCATCCTTCGGAAGCTGGAGCTCTTTAGGTGTGGCCTTCCAAGGAGGATCACCTGTGTCCACGCTTGCAGTGGCATCGCCCGACAGTGTTGCGCCGAGGAGCAGTGGCCTGGGATTCAAGCCTGCTGCCCGTGGCTGCTGTCCATGTCCACGTGGATCCTGGTGTCCCCTGAGGGAGTGATGACCCTTTGGCGGCAACACAGGGCCACGTTCCACAGGAGCTCTCCGGCAGCCTTTCCTGGAACCCACGGGCATGTCCCTGGCTTCGGGGAGGAAGAGAAAAGAAACCCCATGTTCTCCCATGACTGTCGGATCCTCAGATGCAGGACGTGGGTCAGGCCGGCCAGGTGGCAGGTCCGGGAAGCTTTTAAAATCACGCACAGGCCTGAGACTGGGGTGCCCGCTGCGGTCCTTCCCGGCGTGTCCTCCCCGGAGGCCCTGCCCGCCGCCGGAGGCTCCAGGCTCCAAGGACATGTGGACCAGCACAGCGGGAGGGGACTGGGGGGGTCTCCGGAGAGTCATGCAGGAAGAACGCGCCCCTCGCATAGCTGCACGCATCATCTGCGGGCTCAGCACAGTATATGATGTTCAGACTGGCTCGGGGACTGACTGCACGGTGTCCTGATCTTGGATAAAAGGCAGGATAATCACCGAGTCATCACCGTGCCTGGCTGACAGGTGAGGATGGAAAGTCCACCAGACAGAAACCCAGCAGGCGCGCCGGGTCCAGACGATGATCTGAGCAGGTGGTCACGTGCAAAATGAGAAAACAAAGCAAAAGCTAGGATTAGTAGAGCTGGATCACCTCAGGACCTCAGAGGAAGCATCCCCCTCCTCTCTGCAGGGAAACCAGTAGATGTGATTAAAGAGCAGGTTTTTGGGTTCCAATTTACATAGATTAGCAACAGCTTGTTAGGGACCACATTCAGCCAGGGCATCGAGTCACACTCCAATATCTAGCATATACAGCTGGAAATGACCCACCACCCTTCATGCAGGCTTGCCCTCGGTCTGCATGCCCAACCCAGCTGCACGCATTGTGTTGCTGGCCCACCGCCATGTGGGGTGTGTGCCCCGCGTGCCCTCTCTTTGTGAGACCCCACCCTGGCGATTGGCCTGTGGACACCACCGGCCCTGCTGCACGGGGACCTCTGCAGACACCGTGGCCTGCCTGAGTGGATGGCTGTTGGGGAGGCTGGCTGCCCTTTGTCCCCCAGGAGACCCAGCCAGGGCTGCACACCAACCTCTTCTGCGGCCCCTCGTCCCTGGAGGACTCCTTCCTGGACTTGTCCCTTACTGAAAAGAGAAGTAAAAGGATTGGAGCAAAGAAGCATCTTGCCTTCAGGATGTCACATGATGATGAGTGTCGTAATCACTGTCCTGTTTTTAGACCATAAAAGGCCAACATAAAATAAGACCGAATCCACAATTCTTCTTGACAATGGTGCTTTTATGGACGGAATCCCGCACCCCCTCTGTTGGAATCCTTACCCTCAATGCAATTAATCTGGGGATGGCAGCTTTGGGGACTTGGTGATAAGGGTGGAGCCCCCAAGCACAGGGTCAGCAACCTCATGAATGTCAGGAGACATCATGTCCCCCCTCTGCCCTGGCAGACACAACGAGAAGACGGTGTCCCGTTCCCTGTGGGCCCACAGTCCCGGAGCTGCCACGCCGATCACTCACATCTCATGTGATCCTGAAATAGTTCCTTCTTCAGGAGCAAAGAATGCCAGTGAAACTCAGTAACAGCTCAGCTCTCTGCGCCTGCGGACTGCCTTGCGCTCCTCCAGAGGACGAGCTCGCTGGGCCTGACCCGCAAGTTGCCTCCCCAGGCCCAGGGAACCCAGACGCCTGGGATCAGAGGGACGAGACATCTTTTCTTGAGGAAGTCATGGCTCAGGGATGCACAGGACGGTGAGATCATGTCAATGCAGGGTGATGAGAATGGGGCCCACAGGAAGCAGGTTTCCCTGGAGAAGGAATTATGGCACCGGCTGGGACCCAGCTAAACAGAGGATGGAAAGCACTGGTGTTTCCTTAAAATATAGTCAACAAATACTCAACATGGCTCAATAAAACTGTCTTCTTCGAGGCTGTTAGCACTGAAAATTCGCAAGCTCTAGTGCTAGCCGTGTGCTGTCGGGCAGACACACATTTAAAATGTCAGCCATGTTCTAGAATATTCTGGAGACTTGACAAATCAACACATTTGTTATTGGCAGAACACGGGCTTCGGGAAGGGCCTTGGGCAGGGCCGCAGGCGTGTGGGTGCCCCTCTGCTGGAACATACAAGGACAGCCACGGCTGAGTGCGGCATGGGTCAAGCTGCAGCCACACGACGGACCCGCGATGCAGCCCCTGGACTACAGTCGAAATCTAGGACGCCCCATTTGTGAGGGAGCTGGGAGCTCATGTGGCAGCTGGGACTAATATTCCTAATAAAGCATCCTTTTAAACAAAACTGAAAATAAGAGAAGTTTCAAAATTGACACTTGCCTTTTGAGAAACTGGAAATAGATCTTCCTGTCAAAGGCTAACAAGGCTCTCTTCTGTCTTATCACAGGGAGCAGAATTATTTGATTTTCATTTCCTCAATTTCACTCCACAGCAGTGAAACATGTGAGTATTGATTGATGTGCTGAGACGAAAAGCAGAAGAGCTCCTTGCTGCAGCAGGGTCAGATGGTTTGTGGGTGTCTAATTGCACCTGAAGAGTGGGTATAAATTTTCCCCAGTCATTACGGAACCTCCCATCCAAAGGCACCATCCGGATACTTTAAACCCTCCCCTCACGCTACCTTTGTTTTATGGGAGGTCATAGATCCTAGAGTTAATATTATCATGCCTCACAGACTTTCAAATTTGTATCGGAAATAAGATTTGCTGCATGAGAGGCTCGGCTGCCTTCCCTGTTTGCACAAGCAGATCTATAAATATGCCTCTTAACTGTCCCTCTCCACAAGCCAAGTCACTAAGCAGGAGTCACACCTGGGCCTTTATTCCTCAACCCGGGGCCCGCTGGGAGGAGCCAGCTTCCACGTGCCCCTCCCCTCAAGCCTGGAAAGTATCTGCCTCCCAGGGAGCGGACTGCCTCTCTGCAAATTATGTCATTACACGGTACACGTTTAATATTCCACAAGAAGCACAGTAGATGACACAACATGAAACTCTCATGCCATGAAAATCATTAGCTAGGGATGAAGCATAAACATGTCGATACGGTGTTTTCTTCCGGCTGGTCAGTGAGCAGGCTGATTCAGGGGGACTTGTGCTCGGTGTTAGATTGATTTCATAATTGTGAGGCAGGAATAAAATGTTGTGTTTTCTTCAGATGGAAGAAAGCAGAGATGTCACCCAAATGAGGAAATATGATAAATGTCTGCTCTCAAAATGACTAGACTCTGACCAAGAACCCTGGGACAGGAGCCGCATCTAATTATCACAGGCGCTGGCCAGTGTCATTAGAGCTCACCTGTCAGAAGCCAAGGTCGCGCTGATGCCTTCTCCTCCCGTCTCGCTGGCACGACATGAAGGAGGGCCTGAGGTTGGCAGAGCCCTCTGCCTGGCTTTGTTTGCTCACAGATATTTTTCCAAGTCAGCAAGTGTGAATGTACATCATTCTTTTTAATAGCTGAATAGTGTATATGTCCTCTAATTTGTTTAACAGATTTCCTTTGATGAACATTTAGGTTGATTCCAATTTCCTCCGATATAATGTTGTAATGAACATGATTGTGCTCTATCGTCTTTTTTTGATGTATCTCGTTCTTTCCATTAAATATGTCAGAATCACACTTGACTGATCAAAGTATGTTTATTTTGTATTTTGATCCATGTTGTCAGATCATCCAGGAACTGTCCATCAGCAGCCCTCCCATCTGAGCCACATGGGAAAGGTTATCAATTTCTGCTTTCTCCACTTCCGGCATGACCTCAGACCAACAAATCCACAAGGTCCTCCTTGTTTGCCGAGTTTCATGACCAGTAAAGCACAGCTTTTCATATTCACTGCCAGTTAGAGCCTGTCTTGGATGGAGCCTCCATTTGCATTTTGCATGCTTCACAATTAGAGAGTTGGCTCTGTTTAATGAATATTGAAGATGTCCTGTATGTCTGACTCAGAGGCTGCTGCTGTCCTTGGTGCCAAGGCTGACATGACATTTATTTTCATGTGAAAGGTGGGGCGAGTTCCAGCTTTAATTTTTCACAGCATCATTCATCAGTATTTTTCCATTTTTTCAAATGCTTTGAGGTGCATCTACAGCACCTAACAACTTTCTCTTTGTGCTGCAGCTCCGTCCGGGCACACTGCTCTCAGCACGGCCCTGCCTGCTTTGCATTATGGAGACTTTGGCCAGGGCATTAGTGCCAGGTTCCTTGCTAACCTCAAAGTGGACAGAACGACAGCTACTTTCCCGGTCAGTGAGAAGGAATGCTCATTCCAAGCACAGGGCCGGTTCCTGCTGGGGAATAAGAATGGTTTTTCCTTGTTCTTCAAACCAGCCCTTTTACCAGGTAAAGTCTGGAAGCAGACTCATAAAATGCTCAGATCAGCGCACTGTGACAGGGTTAGAGTTCTTATTGATATCACGTATGTGGCGATACTCATTGATAAAGGGATGCTGAGTAGCTGAGGCCATTTTCTGTTGGGCTCTTGCAGTCAAAAAGTAGTTTTATTATTTATAATTCAGTTTCCATGTCTCTAAATGGTGCTATTATTTTACCATATACTGGTGCTTCTGGTAGTTTTGTTGACTTTTTTCCTTATGCAATACTGAATATATAGGATAGATATGATGTAAACATAATTCTATATTTACATGATATTGTAAGTGGACTCTCTTTACCATATTTTATGTACAATCAAATCTGTTCCATGCCCAGTTGTTCTGAAAGCATCCACAGCACTGCTGGACTCACAGGAAAGTGAGCGTAAGTGTGTGCAACACAGGCAGAGGTGTGTGGATGTTCACACATAGATCGTGTGTGCTGACCCACAGGTGACCCCCATGAGCCTGCGAGCAGGACAAGTCCTCACATCTCTAGGGTTCATGACAATCACAAACCTGACATAAACCCTGTAAACCAACATACAGAAAAACTCAACACAGGAAAATGGTTCAAACTGGGCTGACTTTCACAGGCACTTCAGCAGCAGAGTAGAGAGAAGGCCAGCGGCTGGGGAGAAGACCCTCCCCACCAGCCACCAGCGAGATGAGCCCAGGCCCCATGAGGTGCCCATCAGAACAGATGGGGGAACTCCCCACCAGCCACCTGGCACCCGCCAGCTTCGCGTCCCTACTGCGGGGACAGAGGACCAGATTGGAGGACCTGTGTGATTGAAACAGGTCCCATCAGAGACACGTGGGCCGTTATCAGAGGAGGATGTGGAGCCCCCAGACACAGCCTCAGAGATGGAAGTTGGAGAGTCTCACAAATCCATCAGTTCTCACCTGCGCCCGCGAACTCACCCCGCGTTGTCTTCACAGTTACACGGAGAAACCCGCACAGAGGTCTCAGCATCTGTTTCTAGTGATCAAAACCTGGGAAAACAAGCTTCCCTCAGTGTGTGAGTGGGCAGGTCCACACTCCTGGGAAAGGGGCTGCAGGGCGCAACCCACAGGCATGACCGCCAGAGAATTGCACCCCTGCGACACCCGAGGGGGGATGCCCGAGACCCACAGTGACATTCTGAGAAGGACCCCGCTGGGGGCTGAACATAGTGGGGAACTGGCTGCAAAGGGAAGTCGAGGACAGAGGACTTGGGTGGTAGAATGCAGGGTGTCTGATGCGTGACATTCGTGGATTCCCGGGGTTAGAACTCATAACAATGCACAGAGTTATTTAGGGCTTGTTACATGACAAAAGGAGCTGGCCTCTGTGCCCTGTTCTTGCAATCAGTGCGCCTTGGGAAAAATAGTTGCAAAAGGGGCTGTGTGTCTTTTCAGAGCAACATAGTATCACACAGCATCATGTCCTGCACTGATTTGAGCTCAGGAACTGAACTGCAGAGGATGGGAACGGGGTGTTTATGGGACAGCTTCTGATGTTCTCCTGCCCTAGATGTGAGTGTGGCAGAAATGCCTCAGGAGAGCAGGGCAGGACCCGGATACCGTGATGGAGAGGCCATGGCAGCGTCCCTGGGATGACGATCCTGGAGGCGGCGGTGTGGTCAGATCCTTCTCTTTCTGTGGTAGCCTTGCCGAGTGACTTACAGTCACATGTTTGTGAGTCAGAGCAAACACGGCAGGAAAGATTACTACATATGTCACCCCAGACATGAGCAGCGGCTGTATTTGAGAAGTGAGTTATGACGTGTTTGTTTTATTTCTTACTGTCATATCATTCAAAGTAATTTATATCATTAAATTTTAAAAGTACCTGCATTTATTTTAGTACAAGGAAAAATAACATTTTTTTGGAATGGGAAGGGAAAATACTAGAAATGACCCAATGAATTGCTATCATCTTATTTTTTCTGATCACAGTCAGAAATAACTACATATGAATCACTAACACCGTCCTTTCTGAGAATTTTTGAGTGGTCATAATGATCTTTACAAATTGGGGAAGGTTCTACTATCAATTTGCATATAGATAAGCTGGCTTCTACATAATCAGTGTGCCTATTTGTATTTTAGCGTATAATTAAAATGTCTTTTAAGTGACTCAACTAGATTGTTTTACTGTTTAAATATAAACTATGGAACTAAATAATAAACCAGGATATAAAGTCTGTGAAGTATGTTCTTGATCTAACTATACTTTTTTCTGTAAACACACATTAGCTTGATTTAAAGAATGGAAAGTGTTCCCACCAACGACCTAGTTTTAATATCAGATGACCACCAGCTGACTCAGGGCTCTGAAACATCACACTCCGGGTGAGTGAAAGAAACCATGTTGATCTGAAAGCCCCTGTATGTGCATCAAAAAGTGGGAAACCCAGAATTGCCGACTCTCCAGCAGACAAGCAGGATTCGACTCAGACCCTGCTTTCTCCCTCCCCTTGTTTATCTCACCGAGTATCTACAGCAGTGAGAACTTTCAGAAGCACATAGGCTCCAGTGCAGTCCTGTCAGCCAGCATCAAAGGTGCCTGTGATCCCATTTCAACTCTGCAGATGCTTGAAAGCACATGCATTGCAGTGGAACATCTGGACAGGCTTTAGTTTTGGAGGAAAGCGATTCTGCACTGGACACGGGTCAGCCCTCTGTGATCCCAGAGCACAGGATGATCAAGGGTTCCTGAAGTCTCCACAGCTCAGACACGCACCTGTGGGATCCTGGGTCCAGGTGGGAACCCAGGGACCCAGACCTGTGAGGGAACTGAGTGGGAGTGCAGGGGGTGCCTGGTGAGACTGTGCTGGGGGACAGAGGAGCAGAGTGGAGTCCGTGTGCCCAGCTCTGGGACCACCATGGGGCTGACCTGGGCTGGAACCCAGCCACCTGGCTTATTGCTGTTTTGTGAACTGTACAAATACACAGTGATCTGCTGACAATACCATCAGTGGGGCCTCCGTCCCTAAGCAGGTCTCAGGGGACCGGGATGTGTTGACCCAGGCGTCCTGTCTGAGGTTTAGAGTCTCCCAGGCAGCAGGTGGGTGGAAGGGCTCCTGGTGTGAGGATGGTGGGGCTCAGAGGACTCCAAACCAGACGACCCGGACCGGGGTCCACGCTCTCCGGTGAACGCCCCCTATGCCACGGGCTCCTCCCTGTGGCTACCAGGCCTGCGTGTGTGCTCTGCATTGCTGGCAGGATGCTGACCTCTGACACAGAGCTTGCCCCCACAACCTTCAGAAGGGACTTCTGCACCATGTCACTCAGGCTGACCGTATCCAGGGCCAGTGTTGCTGCTGGGAGCGGGGCGAGAGGGGTGTTTGGGCACATGGGGTCTGCACGCACATATGGATGTGTCTGTGTATATGTGGACATGCCTATACACGCCTTGATCTGCACACGGACACGTGTGGATCCATTGGACACGCAGATCCGTGTTCACATGCCTGCATACATGTGGACTAGGGTGTGAACACGGGTGGAGGCCCCTGCCCAGGACATGCACAGGACACGTAGGCCCAGCAGGTGCACCATCTGAGCGATGAAGGCAGGTGAGGTATTTGCAGCAACCCAGCCTGAGGAGGGAAAGGCAGCAGTAGTGGAGGCCTTGAGAGTCCCCTGAGATCAAGGTCCAGTCGAGTCGCATGGCAGGGTCCTGGCCATACAGGAGGGGGTCCAGTGGATGGGGCAGGCAGAGATGAGACCAGGCCCCCAGGGCAGCTGCAGGAAATTCTGGGAGGCCCTCGGGTGAGCATATGGCCAGCCCGCTCCCTCCCCGTGCGAGGTTAGTCCACTTCCAGTGCTTGCCTGCTGCCCTGGGCCTCCGCCCTCAGGCCCCTGGGTCCGGCTCACCCTGTGCAGGCTTGGCCCAGAGGCCACCCCTCTTTCGGAACAGGGCCACTGTCTGGGGCTCTGCCCCTCATGGTTGTGCTCTGGGCTGGTCCATGAGGTTGTCAGCTCATGCTCCCTCCTCCCACTCCTCCAGGCCCAGCGAGTAACCCTCACTGGAAGCCCCTGTCCGGCCTTCTTAAGGGGCCCAGGACACATGGCCCCTCTCCCCCACCCCTGATGGAGGTGCAGTCAGAGTCCAAACCACTCCAATCTGTCTTGTTAGCCTGTGAGCCTCACCCGGTCACCCCAACCCGCCCGACTTTCTTTGTCAAGAGTCTCAGGTCACAGACACAGCAGGACAGGCCTGAAGCAGAAGCTCTTGTGCTCTGAAAGAGATTGCTGCCCTGGGAGCAGCTGCCCCGGCCTCACGGTCCCTATCCCACCCCGTCCCCTGGCCTCAGGGTCCCCATCCTGCTCCATCCCCCTGTCTTTAGGGTCCGTGTCCTACACGCAGAGGGTTCATGACGGGTTCTCCCCAGGCCTGTGAGAAAGTCCGCAGGTCAGTCCTGGGGCAGAGGCTCAGGGCCGCCTGCACAGGGGACGCCACCTGGGCCACTCATGACCCACACCAACACCACATCCTCCTGTGCCAGGAAGCAAGGGACCATGCGGCCCGGAGCCCTGTCATTACTGACATGCGGGTGTGGTGTCAGTGTCCTGGGCCAGGCTGACAGAGCTGCACTGGGCTCACGACATCTGTAAGGCATTGGCAGCTGTCACCTTGGAGCACTCTGGTCCCACGGGCATCTGCTGTGGCACTCAGGCCGCCTGTCTGCTCTGCTCCAAGGCCTATCTCAGACCTCGCTGCTCTCTGCCCCAACCGCGCCTCCTACGAGGATGCCATCAGACTGGCCCTCCTGGTGGCCTCTGCAGAGCAGATGTCCCAGAGGCCATTTCCAGGCAGGAGGACCATGGTGCCTGGAATCTCAGCACATCTTTCTTGGGGCGCAGTTCATCCTTCAACAGACAAAATACAAACAAAAGCCTCTTTCTGACACAAATGCGGCTGTCCTTTCATTCCTGAACATTCCTGGAGAAAAGGCGTTCAGATACGTCCTTGTCTCTGGACACGCCATCTGCACAGCGCCCTGGAACCTGGGAGCTGGGCTGGTGTCTGACTTGGGTGAGACCAGCTCCTGGGGAGGGACCGTGGCCCTCAGGGTCCCCACCCAGGAGTCCCTCCTGAAATCTGCATCCTCCTTCCTCACTACCAGCCCTCCCCTCCCCAGTAAGGATGCCGGACTATCCCTTCGTGCCTGGGGCTCCAAGTGTCTATGCACGCACATGACCCTGACCGTAAGGACGCCCATTAGCTGTAGAGCCAGCCCCTGGCAGGGAGACCCGAGCCAATTCCTGCAACCTTCCTTGGGGACACGTGCTCACAGGCAGCTTTTCCACTCAGCATCTAGGATAACGGGGACTGCGTGTCCCTAGGACAATGACACTCAGCTTGCAACCCCAGTGACGTGGTGAATCTGAAGGAGCAGGCAGAGGTGCCGGGGCCTGAGAGCAGGGTGGTAGGAGCCTCTGGCCTGGGTCCAGGACAAGCGAAGCCTAAGAAACAGAGGCTGGCCCCTGAGTGAGGCCCACATGTGTGCGTCGAAGTCCCTGCTCCAGCCGGGGTAAAGGCGCCAGCCCGCCCAGGCCTGGATGAACCGCCATTGGGGGCCTCCTTCCCGATGTCTGCCAGCCAGCCTTCTGGGCGGCTGAGCCTGATGCGGCTGTGGCTTCCCGCCTCAACCACAGGTGCGTGTGCTCCCAGCCCCTCTGGCGACGCATCCCAGCCACATCTGCACACTCCTGACCCTCTTTGTTTTCTTACAGACTCAGCAGATTTCAAGTGCACATTGGAACTTGCCAGGTTTTTCTTTAATATTTCATCATTAAATAGCAAAATAACCTGATATGATCCTAATTTAGTGCCAATTACGCCGCATTGATCAAAGTGACCTTTTCATGCTGGAGCACAAAAATCAATCCCGCTGTACAACAGATGTCAGGGGAGGCTCACAACATATAATCTGTGACAATCAAAACATCACTTACAAATGAAATCACTGCTGACCTGCTCTCTGAGGCAATCTCCACAGGCCGACACACTCTGTGCCCTGCATGGGTGTCCGTAGTGCCCGACCTGTCCGCCCTGTCCCGTCGGCAGCATCCCCGGTCACAGCGGAGGTTTATCAGGGCTCCGGGGACATGCGAGGCAAGGGGTCACGTCCTGGCGGGAGCACGCAGAGATCACAGGCTGGGCGCAGTGCTGGTGGCCAGGGAAGCAGGACTGTTCAGAACCTCCAGAGACAGGCAGCTCCCTGTCCACCCACCTCAGGGCTGGGCTGGGACACAGCACGGCTGCATGGTTTCTCTGAGAGATGCCTGCTTCCCAGAGGCCCGACACAGAAACTGATTTGAGCCCAGCAAGGCCTCTCACCAGGAAACATTTCCATGATGGAAACCAGTAGGTCTTCACTCCCCGGATGCCAGCTAGGTCCATGCTCCGGCGGCACCCACCCGACTGCAGCGTGCGGCATGCCATAGTCCTCGGCAGTAAGTGCAGAGAGAAATGGTGCAGAAGGGGACAATTCCCACCTGCAGAGCACACGAACAGCACTTGGCTCTTCAACCTCCTGCAGCCAGGAGCAAGGTCCTAACAGGTGAAATAAGACGCTCATTGTGTCCTTGCATTAGGAAGTCAGTAATCATCACAATTATATTTAATTACAAATGTCCTGTGCTTTACCTGGTGGACTTAAAGCGCCCAGGCTCTGCGTGTCAAGCACGCCTGCAGAAACACCTGACTCATGCTGATGGCTTTTGGACGGCATTTTACATACATGACATGAACTTATTTCCAGCCAGGAGGCAGTCACCCGGAGATGGTGAGTGGGCTGGCCATGACTTCCTCGGTCTGGCCTGGACACACAGACCGCGTTTGGAAGAGATGAGGGGGCGCCTGTCCTCCCCTTGGGGCAGGTGTTGAGCAGGTGGGCAGGGAGCCGCAGGGACAAGGGGCTGGAGATTCAGAGGGAGATTCAGAGATCAGGCCTGAAGCCCATATGCACCAGCCCGTGTCCCCACACAGGTGAGCGGTGATGCAGCTAATCCAGGGTGTGCGTGGGGGCATGGGTGGCCAGTTCACTGCCATCCCAGGGTTCTGGGTTCTGAGGCGACCAGGTGGCCGTGGTCATATGCTCTCCTAGGAAGGGGTCCTCAGCATCACCATCCAGCTCGCTGGGCGTCCGCCTGCTGGAAGGTTTGCCTCCCACTGGCCCTGCTGACTTGGGGATTTCCCTGCGCACTGAGGCCATAGGGTGGCCAGTCCCGTCTCAGCACGGAGGCCTCGGGCCATCTGGATGGTTCTCGAGGGACGGACCTAAGAGCCTCAGCTCAGGGGCCTCAGCACCTCTGAGCCTGCCTGACCCTTCCCAGGACACAGCGTCCATCCACTGAAGGCGAGAGAGCGCTGCGGGCAGCTGGATGCGGGCTCCGGTGTCCGGTGATGGGTTTTCCAATGCCATTTGCTGCTGTACATCCACACTCTAAATGGCAAGAAGTTTTATATTTTCTGTGTATTTGATGTATTTACCCAAGTGTAGCTGTCGTTCGTGTATGGTTTCAGATGTTTAGAATGGAATTAACAGTTTGCAGTGATCACTTTCCAGAGGGCAGCTTGGTTCTTCCTTCTTTTAATGAATTATCTGATACAAAGAAGAAACACCCAACACGCACATGCTGGGGACTAAAATGTGCACTTCAGCAAAACTGGTTCTTACCCTCACAGATGAGCTCAGAAGAAACTGCCTTCAGAAAATCTGTGGTTTCATAACCTGCAGTGTCCAGTGTTCGATTAAACCCACCTCTGTCCTTCTGGCCCTCCTGTGCCTCTGCCCACATGAGGCCTGTCTGCCGGCACCTTTAACAGAAATCACCCAGCTCCCTCCTGTGTCCTGTGATGGTTTTAAACTGACCTCATCAGAAAAACAATTCTTTTGTTTAAATTCTATTCAGAGACATAAAAACTTGGACTATTTAATATTTCCTAGGCTGGCATTCATTAGATTTGCAAGAAATAGGCAGATGAAAATAAGCCATTTAATGGTCCCAAGCAGGGATGTGTAGGGACCAGCCATTTGGACAGGGAGACTCTGATTTTATCAGATAAACGCCTCTGTATTTCACTTCTATCCAGATGTTTTCCATGTATGTAGTTTACATTACTGCTCTTCATGAGATTGGCTTATTTACCATGGCTGCTTCAGATTTTCTTGTTTTCACACATATTCCCATGTGAATGGTCACATTTACCGTCTAAAAGGATAAACATCATGAATTATTTGGTTAAAAATCAGGATAGGAATGGTGCCCATTGATAAAGATGTCTAACATATATATATATATATATATATATATATTAAATAGCAATGAACAGAGGTAATTTTAGAAGAAATGAGTAGGATTAAGGAGAAAAGAATATAATTGGGAAAAAATCAATAACTGACATTAAAAGGAGATTGAAATTTTTGCAGACTTGAGAGATTCATTTCATTTCCTATTTAAAAAATTCCAAGTTCTCTACACATAATTAAAAAGTGTCTATATCAGCTCTTTGGGAATGCAATACTACCAAGTGGAGCAGAGTGCAATGTTTCCCTTTAGTGCGAAGTGTTACATTTTCTTATTCAGAGATCCCATGACACATCCAGTGAGAAGTCTCTTTCTCTGTATGTTACAGTTACCATTGCATCAGCGGTCCTCCAGAGGCTGTGAAACCCTTGTGGTTTATCCTGGCTGCTTTTATCAGTGAGGCCACGAGTGGAGTCCTGCTGGGGGTGCAGTTACTTTATGCCAATAAAAAAGCCTGGCTGTAAAATAGGTGCCTGGGACTATATTCATTCTCCTTGTGTTTCTTCTTTCCTAAATGGCCGGACAGCCTTCCTAAATTTAATTCCCCCACACTCTATCAAACCAATCATGGCACAAGTAAATAATCATGCCCTATTAAAGACACCAAATTTTCTGGATCTTAAGATTGGAAAATTATTAACCTAATTCTGTACAAATTGCACAGAAGATAATATCTGATAATCAATTAAGCACAACTTAATCAATGTCTTCCATCATAATGCAAAATGTACTGATAAGAATTCAAGCTCTACTGATTAAAGAGTATACTGTAATAGACTATAAATTTCGGATGGCTAGAAATGAGCATTTTGCTAATGTAACAAGCCAATCAATGAGATTAGCCATACCCAATTTAAAATATATTCATATTATGATAAAACAAGATAAAATGAAAAACCTACGTGAGGGAGCCATTGCTGATATTAGGTTCTCAATGGTATTTTTGTGGACTGAATTTATATTGTCTCCTGGTTCTAGGAATCTGTCTGCTTTCAGTGACAGCAATCAGTCTTCACTGTTTTTCTGCAGACAGTCTTTGAAAGGAACCTACTGAGGGAGCACATCTGTTTGCTGGACCCAGGAACCTCTGTGTGGTCTCGAGGAGACGGAATAATGTGGTATCTGATCCAGGGACTTTAGAAATGCTTTCCAGAGCCACTCTGATAGGTGGGTCAATTTTTTAAAGTGACCTATTACGGCGGGTAATTTTATCTTGAATTAAGAGGATTTTATTTTCACGACTTGATTTTTTACTGCAAAACTTGAGCTCCTGTTATCTGTGGCATCATTTCTCGTAGTATGATCCCATAGGACTGCCTCAGGCTTAGCCTTAGCTGTTTCCTTTCTTCTGAAGTCTATGTAGACACACAGGAGAACATCGTCATGAAATTGAAACATGCGTAGAGAATGTGGTCTACTTACCCTGATGGTTCAGAAGTTGGTTCTTTGGAGAAGCATTCATGTACGTACCCAAACACGCAAATAAAAAGGTCTGAGTGTGCATCCGTAATGCCCGTGGGTGCGTGTATGTTTATATGTGGACTGTGTTCACAGGTGGATGTGAATGAGTGTGAACACGTATGTGTCTGTGTGTGCATGCATGCGAGTGCATATGCATGTTTGTGGATGTGTATAGGTCTGCATGTGTATATGCATGTGTGGGATGTTACATATCTGGATGTTATATATGGGTGGGAGAATGTGGCACAGATGGATGTATATGTGGATTGTGTGTATACATAGGGATATGAATGTGTGTGTGTGTGTGAGCACATGATTACTATTCTAAGCAGAGATATATTTGCTCACCTACTTCCTCCCCCTATCCAAGGTTAAGTTTTGCTGTGCCTGGTGGAGTAGCGGCTTTTCAGCCACCCCTGAAGGAGCACAGTCTACGTGCATCCCAAGGACCCGAGCTCACAGCCACTGTGCACAACTAAATATGAATGCAATAAAATGCTTCTTCCTTGTTTCTCTTGTTGGCCTGCCTGCTCTTCTTCATTCCTGCTGTACCTTTCCTTTAAAAAACTAGTTTGTTTTCTCTCTAGAAATATAAACACGTTCCAATTACAATATATCACTGATGGTGATTTTACAAAGGCTGTTTTCTTTTTAATAGCAAAGCCTTGGGACACAGAGCAAGAATTTACTACAACATAACTCAGGGCTTTTCTCTTAGGAGGGCCCCGAGATTCGGCAACTCGGTGTCCGGGACGTGGGGAGAAGCGTGTCCTGCTGGGTGGCAAGTCAGCCCACGGAGACGAAACCGCCTCTCGCGTGGGGAGGCGGGATGGTGTCTCCATAGTCTCCTCCGTTATAAAAAGGTCTTCCCATCTGAGCAGGTAAAGCTATTCTAGTAGTTCTATTTGTTTAAGAAAAAAGGTCTAAATGGATGAAACTAATCATTTTATACTAAGTGCTCTTTTTAAAGACAATTGCTGATTACATGCCCCTTTTGTAGCTGTAGCTGAGCCCGAGATGGTACAGAATCACCATCTTGCCAGTTGTCACAATTATTTGCTCATTCTTTAATTAAACATAATATAGTAAACAATATAATTCACATCTAATTAGAACCGACTTCTTGGGACTGTGAACTGTTTCCAAACTTGGTGTCACGGGAACTTTCTTGAGGAGTGTCATGTCTTCTGACGTCCCTTGTCTCTCTGTCCACCGTGATACCATATCTGGAGTTGCTGCACCTGCAGCTTGATTTTCTTTTGGAGCGGCTGCACTCCCTGACTGGCAGTGATGACAGCGTGTCAGCAGAGGTTGTGGCCAGCCAGGCTGAGGTCATGACAGTGAGTCAAGAGAAGCTGTGACTCCTTTGTGCAAGAAGGAGGGCAAGGTTCTCGCCTAGAGGAACAGAAAATCCAGGACATTGCGATGACACAGACGTTCACCTCCCAGTCGGGGAGGGTTTCCAATGATGAGCAAGGATGTTTGTTGCATTATGAGATCAAGCCCTTTGGGGAAAAGCAAGTGAGCAAGATCTTGGCTACCTCCGTGTTTCAGTCTTGGGAGGGAGATGACTGTCACATTTAATACACAGAAAATAAACAGAGAAAGGAGATTTTCTGAGTCAGGCAGGAAGCAGAAATCTCAGAGCGCCCCTCATTCATCAGGACTTCTCTGAGTGCACAGGAAGTGCAGGATCCAGGCTAATGCACCGCAGTCCAGGGGAGGAGCAAAGAGACCAAGAGACCGACGGCCAAGCATACTCCAGCCAAAAGCCTGCGCCCTGGACCGAGGATGCTGATTTGTGAGGGACGGCAGGACAGGTGGCCCCGTGGTGGCATTGGCAGGGACAGGGAGGGAGGGCCAGGCTCCAAGTGAGGGAGGAGAGCCGGCTTCCCAACAGTGGCTTGGAAAGTGCGTCTTTGGAATGACTGCCACTCAGCGCTGGACTTGACCCGTCTTCATTGTGTCACCATGGGGCAGCTGGCCAGTGTTGAGAAGAGCCCATTAAGTGGAGCAAAAATGCAGATCATGGAGCAGGCCCAGGATGAAGAGGAGGTCAGACACTGGCTGGGGCCTGTGTAGTCTCTCTACGTGGGGACCTGTACCTACCAGGCTGGAGCAGCCCCCAGGGTCCAGGTAGGGCCACCCGCCCACGCTTGCCCCTGTGGCCCGGCCACTTTCTGGCACTAAACATCTCTTGTCAGAGGCACCACTGATGCAGATGAGAAGCCGCATGTCCAGCTGGCACCCCAGACAGTCGTCTGGGCCACCTTGGTAGGCACACCACGGCCACTTGCCCTCCGCAGTCTGCCTGCCATTCGCAGGTGGGCAGCCCTCCTCAGGAGGTCCCCACAGCCCCTCAGAGCCTCCTACGGGCTCGGTGGGACTGCTTATAGGCACACTGGATCCCTGCACCCAGCTCTCCCAGTGACAGACCCCCGCTCACAGATCACAAGGCACCACCACGGCAGGACCAGCTCACCTCCGAGCTCGGGATGAGGAGACACTAGACCAGCATAGGAGACGGGCCCGGAGAAGTAAGCACCTCCCTCCAGAGCCTGGAGCGAGGCCGCCATCACCAGTCCTGGGTGTACTTGCTGAGCCCTGTAACTCCTTCCTGGGGGTCCCAGTGGCCCCCCGGAGGCCTGGCCTTTGCACGCGCCTGGAAAGTGACCTAGGTTTCCAAGGCCTGAGCTGCTGGCCCACCGTGACCTTGATGCAGCTCGTGGCTGGGCAGCTGTGGGGCTGGGACTGCCCACACGGGAATTATACAGAGAAGGTGGCACAGCCTGAATCCCGGGGAATGCAGGGGCGTGAGCTAGGTCTTCCCTGGTGTCCTCCCACTGGTGTCTGCCCAGACCGCCTCCATCTGCCTTTTCCCATAAGGACTCATAACCAGGCTGACAAGCTGCAATGAACCATAATCATGACGTTACCCTGTAATGAACCGTAACTAGACATCATCCTTAATAAGCTACAACCATGATGTCACCCTGTGATGACTCATAGCCATGATGTCATCCTGTAATGAACCATAACCATGAGGTCATCCTGTATAGACTACTAACCATGGTCTCATCCTGTAAGCATAATGACATCAACCTTAATAAACCAGAACCATGATGTCATCCTTAGTGAACTATAACCACGGTATCACCCTAAAGAAACCATAACAATAGGTTATCCTTAAAAACCAGAGCCAAGACGTCATCTCGTAATGAACCATGACCAGCCCATAACTTGGACGTCATCTTGTAATGAATCATGACTGTGACATCACCTGCAGTGAAACGACTATGACGTCACAGCTGCCCATCAACTCTGAGTCCTTCCAGAGCTCTGCCCAAACCAGCAAGCCTGAGCCCCTGTAGCTGCCATCAGTCTAAGAGGTCGGGGCACTGAGCCCGGAAACTACGCTGGCTCTGAGTACATCACAGTGTGGACACAGAGGACGAACAGGAAAAAAGACATGTTTGTGGGAAAACGGAGCCCAAGGCGGACACGGCACGTTCAGATACTCTCCGTTCGAGCCCACGGGATGCAACCCGCCTCCTGGGGTAGCACCTGACTTCTTTAGTTAATGCTTGAAAAGGATACGCCCTAAAATTCTGGACAAGGAGAGGTTAGCATAAAGAGCTGCATTAAATGTCAAATTTTCATCAAGACCTAAAGGAAATCAGAGGCCATTAATGGAAAGGCTCATGAGTCTGCTTCTCCTGAATGTACGGCTGAGCCAGCACAGCCTCTCCTAAGCTGCCACCAGTCACTTGGGACAGCAGCCGGGCTAGCATGCCCCGAGGATGATCCTTCAGAGGCCACGAGGGACTTGGGCTGAACTGAATATGCATGTAGAGTGTGTGGGTGTAGGTGTGCATATGTGTAAAGTGTGTGTGTATAGTGTGCTCAGAGTCTATAAATGAGGATAATGTAAGTATTGTGTGGAAAATATGTGTGCACACTGTATATGAATAGTGTATGTATAGTGTGTGCATATGTGTGTATGTGTGTGAGACAGAGAGACAGAGAGACAGAGACAGAGAGAGACAGTGACAGATATAGAAGAGAGACAGAGACAGAGACACAGAGACATAGAGACAGAGATAGAGAGAGACAGACCAAGACAGAGACAGACAGAGACAGACACAGAGACAGAGACACAGAGACAAAGAGAGACAGAGGAGAGACAGAGACACAGAGACAGAGATGGAGACAGAGAAAGAAAGGAACCAACCTGGGCTTCCATCCATACGTCTTTGAAAGCATCTTTTTCGATTGACATCTCCAGAATCTCCCCAGAGAGAAGTGGACTCCAGGTCTGCAAGCCTTTCCTTTGCCCAGAACACATGCACGAGTGCTGTGGGCTCGCGAGAGCAGGCTGGAAGCCGCATGCTGGGCATCACCCATGCCGGCGAGCAGAGGGCCAGGTGCCCCGCCTGCAGGGCTGGCACCAGCTCACCGAAGCAGGGGGTGCTGAGCACGGCCAGGACCTAGCATGTGCCAGTGAGCCTGCCCTGACCCCAGGAGCCTGGGGCAGTTTGGCCAGCACCTAACTGACATGGAGACGATGCACACTGGCGAACCAGCCACACACACACAGAGCCCAAGGCCAGGACAGTCCGAAAGCCTCTCACTTGGTGGCGTGACATTATGGCCAGCCCCATGGGCCCTGTGTGAGTGTGATGGTCGCGTGGACACCGCACTTCACAGGCATGTTCCCTGCGCTGCACATGTGCTGATAGTGGTGTAGTCGATCCTCACAGCAGCCTCCAGAAGCCAGCACCTCTCCCTGTCCGGGTCGCTGGGAAAGAAGGAGAAGCCACACCCGTGAACTTGCGGGAGTCCGTGTGAGAAGCCAGTTCACCAGTGCAGGAAGGATCGGGCCTGGGGACGTCCGGGCCTGCACAGTCCAGGCCGGCCTGGCACTGCCTCTGCCCATGTCAGGAGCCCAGTGGCAGCTGCCTGGGGAGCCTCTGTGACGTTCTCTGTCAGTGATGCTCCCTGTCACTGCACAGGGTCAGGGCAGTGCTCACGGGTGTGTGTGCCTGCAGGGACAGTCACCTCCCCACCTCCACTGTGAGGGCCCTCAGCCCCGACGCTGGAAACATGCATTATCGTGCTATTTCTATCTCCTCCAGAC
Source organism: Solenodon paradoxus (assembly GCA_004363575.1). NCBI lineage: Eukaryota > Metazoa > Chordata > Mammalia > Eulipotyphla > Solenodontidae > Solenodon > Solenodon paradoxus. Next base: position 35,180 of record RJWH01005446.1, read on the forward strand.
AGAGCACCTGTGGGACTTGGCCCACCTGGACATCTAGTTCTGTCTACAGCCGCTTCATTCTACTGCATCATCTTTGCCTTTTTATGGAGAAATTTTTTCTGGGTTAATTTTCCTTGTGTTTTTTGCATCTCCTTAATCTGTGATTTTTTTCATGGGGAATGAGAGGTGACAGCAGGAGGCTTGAGGGTTGGCCTGGCTGGCGCAGGAAATGCGGTGTCATCTCGTTCTGACAGAGCAGGCCTCTCACAGAGCAGGCACGCTGCCACTGGCCAGTGCTGCCCCACAGCGTCTCTGCCCCAGCGCCAGAGCCCTCCCGGAGGCTCCTCTGTGGCCACTGCCTGTGGGGCCGAGGGACATGCATGTGCTGCCACAGGGGCTCCGAGCCATCCACGCACAGACCTCCTGTCTGCCTTCCGTCCACAACCCGTTTCCCTGCACGTTTCTCGGATGCGTTACCCAGACTGCGAGGACATAAGAGGAGTGGAGATGAGGGTCAGGCTGGGAAAGAAGACACAGCGCAGGGCTGAGTGAAAACAGGTGAAGGCCCAGTTCCTTTCCAGCTGTTCTGGTGAATGAGTAGATGTCAGCAGACATGAGAAAGGGAGGATGCACCGGTGGACTTGCATGTGTGGCCCAGTGCTGGGCACCATGTCCAACTCCACAGAAAACACGCAGCCGAAATAAGACCAGCAGTTTGTATAGCCACTGAGAGTGACGAATGAGCTTTGCTTTGTCCCGAACCCTCCTGCTCTGGGCTCATAGTAGCTTCCTGTTTCGCCTTCCAAGTCCTGCTGAGTCTCAGATGAACTGGCCGTTCAGACGGCCCCGGGCTATTGCTGGTGCAGGGTGTCTGGAGAGACCAAGGCCTGACGGGCAGCCTCCCAGCCTGCCCTGGAGTACCTGGTCTGGGTCCAGAGCTGCTGCTGAGAATGAAACCAGAGGTGACCAGATGGCCCCATCAGGAGGACACTCCCTCATCACCCAGCTCTCAAATGGGACCCTCTCAAGCTCCCCTGTGGGGACACCGAGGATCTGAGACTAGGTCGCCCATCTCCCTTTGCTGAGGAATTTAACGGACCCCTCTCTTCTCCCAAGTCCTGTGTTGGGTTTCACTCAGCTCCATGGCACCAGAACCTGAGGTTGGGGAACAGAATTTGGTGACCAGGAAGAGGTAAAGGGGTCTCTCTATTGGTGTTTCCCTTCTCTCCTCATGTGTGGGAAATGGATTTTCCAGAGAAGAGGGATGTGAGGCTGGGACAGTCTCCGCAGAGGCCACTTTAACTCTGGGGAGATCCCACCCACACGTGTGCTCCTGGGGCCCAGCCACTGGAGGAAGACAGGCACTGGGGGCGCCTCCTCACTGCCTGAACCCAAGGCCTTGGTTCTGTCGTCTGGGGGCTATGCCCCTCCTGGTGGGTTTCAGTGCCCCTCTGGCTTAGGCATCGTTGGAGCAGACGTCACGGCAATGTGAAAATGGAGTTTGGTTTCATTCCTGTTTCATTTTCGGTACAAGGCCTTTGCCTGAATTCTTGATTAGGTCAGCTGCCCTGGTTTCACTGGTGTCCAGTGTTTGTGCGCTTGTCTGTTCGTACGAGGATGGCAGAGCTCCCTCATGCTGGTGAGGGCTCCCTGATCCATCCCCGATGTTTCATTGGTGGGCCTGCAGCCAGCTCGTTTGCCAGTGTGTCACTGATGAGTGGCGTGTGCTGCTGGGGGCGCTGCTCCGCTCCCTCTGAAAGCGGGGGAAAGGTTTGGGCACAGGATGACGTCCAGGAGCCCAGGTCAGATGTGTGCGAATCGGGTCTTCTTCGGAAACCTGATGTCCAGTCCCTCACATGGACAGTGGAGGACTTCCTAAAAATGTTATTCACCTTCCAGTTTGTACAAAACATTAAGACAAGACCACTATATGACTGAGATCAAGGAGAGGGAACATGGATTTGATGTGTTTCCAAGAGAGAGGGAGCTGTGTGAATCAAGTAGAGAAAGTTTCTGGTAGGAAAACTTGCGACTTTACTGTGCACACAGCAGAATCAGAGAATAAAGTGGTCAAATGGGTGCTTTTAATTTGTAAACCACTGGAGAATTTGCCTCTTGTTAATTTTCCTTTAAGAATTCTAGGTGCTGAAGGAAAAGAAAAGAAGTATGTATAGCAAGTAGGCAGGAAGGAGAAAGGAAAAGGAGAATGGATGTGTTTTCTAAATAAGGAGATACCAAAGACACGGGTTTCTCTTTTACTAAGAAGGGATTAAAGCAAGTAATTTTGCCTTTAAGTGAAGTGAAATGAATGTTCAAGAGTGAATTAAGGCAAAATATGAACTAATTTTGTCAGGTATCAGGAAGATCTCTGCAGGTGACAGGCTGTTTGTGGGAGAATGTTTTGGAAGTAGTTTCAGCATGGTCACGAAGATTGAGAATGGAATGAGTTTCTCTGGATAATTAATGTCTGAGGATTAAGCATTCTTTATGCTAGCTATCAAAGCTAACGGAAGATGGGAAATGGAAAGGAGAAAATTTACCTTGGCAAGGCTTCCCAAACCTTCCTAAAATCACCATCTCAGTAAAAGTGTTGTAAAAGAAGGTGTGGGAGGATCTTAAAGACTCCATATGAAGAGCGTTTCTCACTGTAAAAGGAAAAGTATTAAACCAACTGACCTCATTTGGTGTAATAAAATCTTAGGGGGAAACATCAAAACGCAGGTTAATACTTGGCTTTCTCAACATATGTTCATATGTAAAGGTAATAATTAATATCTATGCTTTAAAGTTACTTGGGATTCCTAAAAGTCTAGTTTGTTCTGGTATGATACTCGCCACTCTGGTTATGATTCTAGAATATCCCATGTCACAGAATTAAACAAGATTTCAGATTAAGCTGTGAACTGTGTTGTGACCTTTGACCATGGTCAGTCTGCAAGTCCTCGCCATTGGCAGAAGGTGTTCTTTCCAATGCTTCTGTGAGTCACCTCATGTGTTCGGAAAAAAATGCATGAAGAAAAACTGTGACAAGTACTCCAAGCATCAGTTTATCATAAAACTAAACTGTAAGAACTTATACACCTTAAAAAAATAGCATTTAAAAGAGCAGAAGTTCGTAAAAACATCATAATGATGAAGTATAAATTGAAACAGTAGATAGACTTTAGATCTGAGAAAGAACATCTGACTGCCTTTTCAACAGTGTGTAAGTGAGTATAGTAAGTCCTTGTATGCGCACACATGCAGACACTCTCCTAGGGTTAGACATGCAGAAGCGCATTTTAATTTATTAAGAAAGAAACTAATCTAATTAGCCTCTGCAAAAATGAACTCTTCTTGCTTAAAAATGGTGTCATTTTATGTCTAAAATTAATTAGCACATGAGCGCTGTTTATACTGGGCTGTTTGCTATCTAAACTATAAAGGCCTAGAGTACTAATTCGGTGTAACTTGGGTGGAAATATATTGAAGTAATGGGAAACTAGATCTTTATATTTGCTTGGTAATATCAATTTCTTCTTTTGAAACAACTCCTGAAAGACTTACACACTTAAACAAGAGCCTAGGAGCCAGCCTCTGCAGAGGTTGATGGTCTCCGTTGCTGGCAGCGTGTGGTGCTCTGAACGGCCGCAGTCTCAAACAGGCTGGCTCTGCTACCAGATGAAGGGAGCTTTTAAAAACTGTCCGACACCCGCAGCACTCTGGAAAAGCACGTTTGTGAGTAGGACTGAAATATGCTCTTCTCTCCTTTCCTATGTAACTTTTAGTACCAAGAATGTTTGCTCTGTGACGGGCTCTATTGGAAATGCTGCGTCTGTTGAGGCTTTGACTGGGATGTCATATGTGAGAAACGATGCACACCTTTCATAACTGAGGTTGGCCCTGTGGAGGAGAGAGGAAATCCATGCGATACCTCATTTACAGGGTCCCCAACTGCTTACCCGGAGGGTAAGGAGGTCACACCTTGGCGGTCCAGTGACCCCCGGACATTTTGGGAGCTTCAAGGAGGAGTTGACTCAAACTTTCAAGAGGCACAGTGGGGTCTGAAGATCTGGGTGGGGCCCATGAGCCCTGAGGGTCTCTATCAGCTGTCCTGTAGAACTCCAGCACGGCAAGCTGAGAGTGTCTATACAATTATGCTGGGCATATGCAAATAACAGGCCACATTTATTCAAATGCTGCAATTATTGGCAAAATTGGAGTAAAAATGTAGAGAAAAATATATATATCTCAGTAATCCATCTTTTTGTGAGCATGACATTTTATCTTAATTTGAAAACTTTATTTTCTATCTGTAAGCTGGGCTATATTCTGAACCGTTCTAGTTTTTAAATATAAGGAAATATGGCCATTCACACTAGTGGTTTCAGTATTTCTGTCATTCTCACTGACTTATGAAAATACTGACTTCGTACTAGGTTAATATATTACATAACTAAGACTGCCTATTAACTTTCTGTGTTAATCAGTGTATTTATAGCTTTTTCCTGTAGAGGGTCATCTCCATCACAGGATCCCAGGAGGAAGTTGGGATGTCTTTCAGCTCACTTACAAAATACAGAGATATTTCCATCCCCCATGTGGTTAGGACTCAGAGGGACAACTGGCAGAAACAAATACACCACTTCCATGACAAAAGCCCGGACATCGTCCCATCCAGCAGGAAGCAACCAGTGGAGTTTCACACCCTAAATCTACACAAGTGAAAGTTGGTGACAGTCAGTGGGGAGAGAACCCACAGCCCTCAGTAACGCTAGCAGTCTCAGGAGCGTGACGAAGTAGTTGGGTTTTGTCCCCTGCTCCCACCTGTTCTGGGTTAATTTTGTTTTCTGCTTCCCCTTGCCAAGTCTCAAAATGAACTTACAGATCAGACTAACCCAAGATGTTGGCGCACAGGTGTCTCAGATCTGGAGGAACCAAGCACGGACTGCCGACCCCTCAATCTGTACGTCAGCGTCACTGTGATCTGGATCCTGAGTTACGCTGCAAATACTGAAGCTGGAGGTGACCAGATGGCCTCTTGTTGGGAGGATGCCCTCTTATCACGCAGCCCCCAAGTTCAGAGGCCCTTAAAAGTCCCTGCTTGCTTTCACTCAGAGGTCTGGGGACTCGAATTTTGGGTCTCCTGTCTCCATTTTCTGTGAAAAATAAATGGACCCTTTCCCTTCTCCCAAGTCTTGTGTTGGGTTTTCGTTCAGCGCCGCTGCACAGCCGGAGGGTCTGCGATCAGAGCCTACAATGCTCTCATTGAAAGTTGCTGTGGACTGGCAGACATGTTAATAGAAACAGGAAAGTTTCACTTCTTCAGACGTCTGCACGCACCTTCATGAATGTTTGAACGTGTCCGTATTGAGTTCATTTTTTCACTCAGTTTTTCTTTTTGGATTTGCATTTAAGTTAATTACATTGAAGGCACTGCATCATAACATTGTATCGGTACAAGTTGTGCAGCCTGGTATACCCGGTGCAGTTTCAGTTCTACCTTTGCTATGCAGTTGATCTGTTGCTTTGTAGAAATAGCTAAACTGTGAAGACACTTTCACGGTGCTGTGTCACTTAGTTTAACTTGTGTGTGTGTTCATGGACGTATGGCTTCCACGTACATGCATATGGGTTTGACACTTCTGACAGACTAAGTGGTAGGGAGGTGCCTTAAACCTGTTACCGAGTACGGTCAGCATGTCTGGTGCATCCTGAGACCCCGACAGTGTCAGACACCCTGCTGCAACCTAAACCATGGTTGTTGCTCCAGTGAAGAAATCTAACTTGTGTTAATATTGATATCTGGGCATTTATATGCATCCAGCCCTCATTTATTACCTGTCTGTGTCAAACACGTGCTTCTCGGAGGTAACACAAAATTAAATAAGATCTTGGTTGCTCATCATCTCTTGAGGGAGACACATGGGTTGGTGTCGCTCATAGAAACCTTGGTGGAGGCTCATATTTGGGGTCACCATGTCCCGTGGCTGCTGGGGAGCAGGCGCCACACTTGAGCAGGTGTGCCTGGCGTGTGCCACCCTGGTCTGCAGAGCCAGCCAGGTTGTGCTCCACCCTTCCCCAGGAAACCTCAGACCTACCTCTGTACCCTGGCTAGAGACTTGCTTTGCAGTGGGCACTTTTCCAGACTGATGGGCCGCCTCCTGGTTGATTGTGTTTTGGTCATGCACCCCAATTTCGCAGATGTCCCTCAATTTAACCTTGTTTGCTAACAACCCGTGCTCAAACTTCTCAGCCTCAGCCAGGTGAATGCAAGGGTGCAGCCCGTCCCTCCATACTCCTCGCTCCCCTTTGTACCTGTTTGCTGACTCACCCCCGACCCCGAATCACCGAGACCCTACTGTGAGTCGGACCTGCTCTGCGGTGCAAAGGCTTGATGCAGATGCTTTCTTCTTGATGATGTGCATGATCAGGTTCATGTGGGGCTGTGTTCTGGTCTCTGACCTTCTGCTCTGGGCTCTGAGCTTCCTGAAAACCAAAGAACCCGGCGCCTCAAAGTTTCAGTAATGCGAGCCCAGTCGAGGGTGGGTGGGAATGGCTGAGGGACAGCTCACCACCAGCCCAGCCCTGTGCCCTGGGCTGGCTGCAAAGTGACAACCACGGGAGCCCCCGCCCCAATGAGTCTGTGGGACATTTGGACACCCCTCAGGATTAGGGTTAGGGATGCCTTCCCGCTAACTCCAATGACAGGTGGGACTGTGCACACCAGGTGACAAGGTGGGAAATGGTCGTTTATAGAACTGCAGGCTCCATGCAGACATCAGGGGTGAGCGGGGGCAACAGCTGGGCCCTGCAACCCTTACAGTGTCAACGCTAAAGCAAGGTGCCCTAGCGTCTGGTGATGTCAAGAGAATTTCGCAACTTGACTTGGTCGATAGCTGAGGTGTAACCTAAAGCGATGTTTCCGACTGTCAGTTCCCCGTGCCCAGAAAAGATTCCTCTCATTTTCATGCTTAATATAAATTTATGGTACCTTACTCGTAATGCAGATACGCATCAATTATAAATATCTGGTACATTAAATGAGAGGCGTATGTGGTGGCCAGAATCCATTTTGGAATCATTGGAATGCTCCTTTTCTTAATTTACTATTTATGAAAGAAGATAGCTAGTAAACCATATCTTGAGAATCACATTTATAAAAGTTAATTACACCCAAAATGGCTCTTAAAATTGATGTACAGTCAAAAAATTAAGATGTATGCCTTCTTTTTGACAACACTTCTAATGACTTCAGACAGGGTGGGTGACCATGTTGCCTAGAATTTACATCGTGCATTGTCTTTTCTAAGTGGTTGTGATGCTGAGTGGCTCCTCATCATTACAGGGCACACGTGTCCTCAGTCACTCTGGGGAAACTGAGGCAGGGGCAAGGCATGACCTGCCTGACTTAGTAACAAGCAAGCAAAAGCATCGCACTTAAGTTTGCAATTTGATATTTAAAACGTTGAATTAAGACATAGAGGAGAGACACACAGAAAAAAATAAGAATGCTACAAGACACTGAATAATTAAATTGCTAAAAGAGTGAAGAGAAAATCTTAAGAGAAAATGAATGTGGTTAAAATCAAGTACGCTGTATCAAAAGGAAAAGTCGATGACCTATGAAAGAACAAAGCTGACATTTGTCTGTCATAAACTGCACCATGATAAATAATGCAACCGAATCTTTAAAGTTCTACGCAGAAAACTGTCAACCCCGATTTCTAAACTCAGCAAAAATATTTCTTCTAAAACAAAGGTAATGCACTTTTATAAACATATGAAGGTTGAGAGAATTGATCAAGAGTACTCCAGCTCAAGATGCATTAGGGAGAGCAGAGAGGACAGAAAGGAAATGCTATCAGATGGAGACAGATTATCACAGGAACAGAAGGACATGCAGACCTGGTTGCAGGTTGATTGTGGTTCTGTATTCTTATTCTTTTATCTTGCATCTCTTTTTGCAAATATTGGGCTATCAGACACAAATACTGGCAATCTAATATCAGGTTGATAGCTTATGTTTGAGCAAAATTGATGGTAATAATACCATACACACTGGGAAGAGAGAAATAGAAGTTTCTTCAAGGTTCTTCATGTCAATGAGTAATGACAGTTTGAAGCAGACCAGTACAAATGTCTGCTACTGGTCTCCTTGCTCCTCTAACAAGTATTAAAAACATCTCAGAGGCTTAAAATAACATGTATCTCCTGCCACATAGGTATGGCTGTGTTAAATGGGAAATGGATCTCTTTGGACTAAAATGAGGGCTCAGTCCTTTCTGGAGATGCTGGGGAGAAGCCTTTTTTTCTTTTTTCCAGCTCCTAAAGGACACACACACCCCTGTCTCCGGAGTATCCTCTCTTTTCAGACCAGAACATGGCAGGGAGTCTTTCTAACACCACGTCACTCCCGGACTGGCCCTGTCCCCCTTCCACATGTGAAGCTTGTGATCACAGAGTGCCAGGAGAAAACCCAGGATAAAATCCTGCTCACAAAGTGAGCTGACTGGCAGACGCCATCACCTCCATGACCTTAGTGCAATATCCCTGATTTGCGGGACTATAAAGTGGACCTTGTTGGGGCCTTGATTCTGCCTACCCATGCACGAGAGACTCTAAAAGAGCCCCTGAACTTACAGAAAAAGTCAGGAAAAATAAAGTGAAATCATAAAATATACCCATTTGTAAAAGGAAAGGAAGAAAAAAGAAGTGAAAGGAGAAAGAGATGTCAGTGGGACAGAGAACAAGGAGTCAGACAAGAGAAAGCAGCATGGACAGCCATGAGTGTGGTTGGTTAGTAAGACAGTGTCAGGGTAAACACCCCACGGACACACTCGCTGTAGTTAAAGACACAGATGGATGGAAAACACCAGGGTGGACAATCATATACCATGCTAGCCCTGAGTTGTGTGTGCACAGACATAAACAAGTAGATTTCAGAGGAACAGAAGCTCATTGACAAATGATAAAACTCAGTTGAATTCTAAATGTTTATACACATAATAATAAAGCTTCAAAACAGATGAAGCAGAATCTCATAGTGCGCAGAAGGAAACAGTCACGGCAATAATGAACGTTAGCAATTTCATGACCCCGTCACAGTAGTTTCTAGAAGAATTAGACAGAAAGGAGGAGAGAGAATTAATGCACACTACTAACCATCTCGACCTCATGGATATTTGCAAAACATTCCACCCAACAGCAGCAGACTACACACTCTGTTGAAGAGAACCTTGAGGATTGATTCAGATAAATTTTATGTAAGGCCAAAAGAAAGTTTTCAAGTCATACAGGGTAGTCTCTCTGGTAACAATGGAATCAAAGAAGAAATCCATATTATAAAGAAGCTGGCAGATTCACCAACTATTTGAAAATGATACAACACATTTCTCAAGAACCCCTGGGTCGAAGAAAGCACAAGGAAGCTAGAACTGCTAGAAGCAGTGCGCTCAGTGTTTTCTGTGAGACATGCAAATTATGTATCCAGGTAGAAAGAAATAATGTTCTCAACTCTTTGACCTTAGTGTCTGCCTTAGCAAAGAAGTAGAAGAAGGGAAAATGTAACGCAAAGTATGCAAAATACAATAAATCATTAAGATGGGCACAGACACCAATGGAAGAGAACACAGAAATAAGAGAAAAATCAGTGAAACCCAGCACCAGTTTTTCTGAGATCACTAAGACTGATAGACTCCAGACAGAATGATCATGGACAGAGCAGGGCAGGGAATTCTCCAAATATCCAGGAGGTGCAGACATCACTAAAGAATCTACAGACAGTTCAAGATTCTAAGGAAAGATCCTGAGCGACTTTCTGCTGACGTAAAACTGAGTGGTGAACTGGGTTGCGGGGTCGTGAAGTCAGACGTTACCAAAGCTCACGCAGGAGGAAGCAGAAACCCTGCCAGCTCTTACCTCTAGGACTGTTAGTACAACTGAATTTATCACTCTTTAAAAGATAACCTTCCCGCAAAGAAAACTTCAGGCTCAGATGGCTTCACTGCTGAATTCTGGGGAAATATTTAAGGAAAACAAAGTAAACAAAGTCTTTCAGAAAAACCCGAGCACAGAGAGTAACCCATAACTGAATCTCTGAAGCCAAATACTGACTAAGAAGAGGAATCCAAGAAAATGACCCATTGCTTTCATGAGCATACAAACATTTTAAACAAAGTTTGGTGAAGTCCGATCTGAAAACATAGGATAACATATAAGGATCGAGTGGTGATTATCTCTGAATACAAGGTGGATTTAATATTTACATAACAATGGAAAACTACCAATGAAAAGTACATTCTTCTCCTGTGGCCCTTGACAGAATCCGGCACCCAAGCCTGATAGTCATTCTCAGCGGACAGAGGTAACAGGAAACTTCCCAGATTTGATAAAGGACATCTATGAAAAACTTTTAGCCGACCTCATGCTTAGTAGCATGATAGTGAAAGTTTCCTCATGAGATCAGGAACGAGATGAGAATGCCCTCTTTCATTCGGCTCCAACATTGCACTGGGCATTTTAAACATGAAACAATTAAAGGGAAAGAAATGGTCAGCATCTGGATCACATCTGAGGCAGAAAAACTTTTTGTTTGGAGTCAACATAATCTTTCATGCACAAGACCCAGGGACGTCCCCAGGTGCTGGCTGGGGTCTGACAAGAGGAATTCTCATGGCGGACTATGGTGCAGGCCATGTGAAATCTTCCCACCTACACTCTCCATGGAGCCATCACTGTGAGGCAAAGTGCGTGTCCACGAAACTCTTAACATGAGCGTTCAGAGAAATTTTACCCATGATCGCTCAACTGTGGAAGCAGTCACGTTGTAGGTGACTGGGACCCATTCCGACCTCACAGGAGCCTTGTGTCCTAAGGTTAAGCGAGGGGGACCCCAGAGGAAAAACCACCAAATATACGACCCCTACGATGTGACCTGGAAAAGGCAAAATTTTGGAGACGGACAAGATTGGGAGCTGGCGGTGGCTGAGATAGATGGGATCAACAGGAGAAGCATGGAGGAGGTGGGCTGTGAAGCTTCTCTTCTGACACATGATAGAGCGTGCATGTCACCATGTTTTGTCCAAACCCATGGGGATTGTCTTAGTAAGAGCCAGGCTTGGGGGGATGACTGCCTGGGCGGTGGCCTGTCAGGGAGCCAGTGCTCTGGGGCAGTAGGCAAGGGGAGGTGTGCTGCAGGCTGAGCTGTGGCAAACCTGTCCCTCCTCGGTGCTTGGGAAAGCAGAGCTACTCTGGCAGACAGAACCTGTGTTTCAGAGTCCCTGCATGCCCACTGAGGGGGCTGTACCCCTATGAACCTCCAACCTCTGACCAGGGATCTCAGGCTCTGGGCACTTTTCCCCAAGAAGCAGGCGTGTTTGACTCAGAGGTAACAGTCCACTGAGGTTCGCTTGGCCTCAGTGTCATCGCAAGAGACGGCAGCGCCACATTGTAACATGCATGCACACTGGCGTGTCTTGCAGCCTGAGAGGAAGCCTGGGTATGGTTTCCATGGCTTCCGGAACCCGCGTGAGCTCCCGTGCCACCAGGGGACTGCAGGAAGGATGCCACCTGCGTGGCCCGGTGCCTGGTCTGCGTGACGGGTCACCAGCCAGAGATTCTTTCCCCCGCGGCCACTGACTGGCTGCAGAGGTCCCTGCCACCTGGCCACGCATCAGTATATGATGCATAAGTAATAACGCCTTGACGGGAGTATAAAAAAGATGGACAATTTCCCAGGAAGGTCGATCAGTAAATATGCTGTCCTTAACCAGCTCGGGTGGCAGGATGACATGGCATTATCCGGTTGGGCACATCGCCATCAGAAGCGCGGGGCCGCAGCGGGCAGCGTGCCCGGCCCTCACCTCGGCCGCTTCCTGCTGGCACGCATTCCGTGTTACTCTGCCGTAGCGTGACAGCGGGAGGGGACGGCGCATGACAGCGCCGTTTCACCACGCACCTGACAGCTGATGCCCCGCAGGCAGTGCCGTCACAGCATCGGAGCGTCCACGCAGAACAAGCGAAATTAGCTTCTGCTGGTCTGACATTTCCCACAATCGATGCATGCAGGGGCCTTGTCCGCAGGATCAAAATTCATAAATCAAAATCAGGGAGCCTGAAATAAGGGACGTGATAAGTTCATCAGCTCTAGCTGCAGCAGCCTCTGTCGCAAGGCCCGACTGACGTCCCTGCGCCGGTGAGACAACACCGCGCACAGGCCCGGAGCCTGTCCGCAGCTGCGCTGCACCAGCGCCCCTGCTCCGCATCCAGAGGGCACGTGGCGGGCTGGGTGTCAGGCCTGGGGCGCAGTGGGGAGCTCCGCAGGGACCCATCCTTCCTTGCAGGGGATAGCGGGGAGGGAGGGGGAACTCGTGTGCACGAGGCATGGCCACACGGTGAGCATGCCGGCAGTGCAGTGTGCGTGCGAGGCTGGCCTGCATCACGTGCGCAAATTCACTTTTCCGTGCGGACCTGTCGCATGCACGTCTGCACGTCTGCATGTGTGGTGGTCGCGCATGTCTGGACGCCGTGCCGTTGCGCATGCGTGTGCACGAGCAGCGGCAAGGGGACGGTTCCTGTGCACACACTGTTCATATGCCTCTGTGTGTGTGCGTGGCCGCCCCACAGCCCCGCCGCCCCGCTGCCCCGCCCGGCTGGTGGCCGTCTCTCCATGCGGCACGTCAATGGCTACGCGCTGTGTCTTCCCACCCAGACATGGGTTTGTCCCTGGGAAGTTGCGCCCCACTCGCTGCCAGATCTTCTCCGCTGACAGGAGAAGCAACCGCGCACTTCTGCAACGGGGCGTGAGGAGCGAGGAGTGGGGCTGCCGGCGAGCACGGCCACCACGGACCTCTGGATCCCCTGCCACTGAGTTCCGCCTCATGTGGGCCTGCAGTGTGGAGGTGGGGTGCCCACTGGCGCAGAGCCACCGGCCACGTGCTGACTCGGGCGGGGCTCCAGAGAGCAGCACATTCTCAGTCTGATGATGGCATCGTCCCGATGTTGGCGGAGCGTTGCCAGCGCTAAGGCCTTGCGCCCCTCTCCCGCGGGCTGCTGCGTGGAGGAGGCCAATGCGGGGGTGGGTCTTCCCTGGGGTGCGCCCCCCTCTGCAAGCTTCTTTCCCCAAATTTCCTAAAACCCTTCTTTCCACGCTCCACTGGAACCGGGGTGAGCCACCTGTCCTGGTCAGTGTCTGGCTCGGGACCACTCCCAGAGAAGAGACAGCACAGCTGCTTCTGGTCAGCAATGTGTCAGCCTTCTGAGGAGCAACTCAGCACCCGTCTCAGCCCGGGGGTGGGTGTGACTAGGGAGCAGGTGGCTGGTGCGCTGACGGCCACGGGGAGCATGGGAGTGTGGTGGACAGTGCTGGCACTGCACGGTGTGGGCGTGGCCTGACTGTTGGGTTGGGGGCCAGCTGGACCTGGGTGCAGGGTGAGCCTGCCCATGTGAAGGGGCCGGAGCCTGTGGCAGACACCACGAAGGTCATACCTCGAGTGACAAGGTGGTGTGTGCCCCGTGCCTGGGATATCCTGGGCACAGGGTCGGCGGGGGGACTGCTGGGTTCCAGGGACAGGTCCGAGCGTCTTGGTAGAGACCATGGCAGCACATCTGTCTGTAAGTACGTTGTCTGAAAATGCCGCTCCACTAACATCATCAAGTCATTTCACGCAAGAAACCAGTGGACATCCGGCACATCAGAACTGCGTGTCAACGAGAAAAATGCAGCAAACACTGACTTCCTCTCAGTGCCCCCTGACCTTGAGAAGCAGGACTGACCCATTACCTAAGGATGCCAATCATCTCCCATTTTGGCCCATGGCATAATGTAGATGCGCAGTAATACCCAGGGGTCTTGTGGGCAGCAGAAGAAGGAGACACGCGTGTGTTCTGTTTCAGTCCACTCTGGGGCACTGCGACATTTCTCCTGTGGCCGTCTCTGTGAGTGATCTGAGAAGTAGACACCCATGGGCCTCAATTGGGATGCCACATCTCGCTGTGTGCTGCATGTACGTGATGCAAACTGGATCACACGTGCAGAGCTGTGGGCTGTGGATCACCTGCTTCCATCCAAAGGGGGAGGTGACTCCCACCAAGCCTGCGGCCTGGCGCCCATGAGCACAGGGCCTCGGTGTCTCCGGTCTCCATCACCTCTTTCGGCCCACCTGTCGGTTTGAACCAGTGCCCCATGCTCTCCCGACCACGCAGACGCCAGCCCTCAGAGTCTTGTGTGCGGGACGCTCCTCAAGGGCTCGTGTGTCAGTAGCCCGGTTCCTGAGAGCCACGTGTCCCGACAGGTGCCCTGGGAGGGGCTCTGCTGTTGTTTCCACTCGCACAGTCTGCGGCTCTCGGCTCATCTGCCTGCTGTCCTCCTGCTTCCAATGGGGGCTACTTCCTCCCAAGAAGAGACTGCTGGAAAGGACAGGCTGCTTGAAGAGCTGATCCGAGGATGCCCCTCAGGCAACGTCAAGATGAAATCAGGTTTTTCTGAGTTCCAGTGAGGCTCCCCTTTGCAAACCTGAACGTGTCCCATGAGTGTTCTCTAGAAGACGTGGCAGGAGCGGGGCAGGCAAGCAGGGGCAGGGCTCAGAGATGGAGCAGCCCTGCAAGCTCCTGCAGCCTGGTTGGCCTGGGGCTCTGGTCGGCATCGCATGGGCATGTCGGCTGTCCTCAGGGACCTGAGACTGAAGAGACTCTGGAGTTTCCTGTTGTTGCTGTCATGGGCTTCCAAGCATCATTATCATCAGAGCATCTCGGCAAGCCCTGCGCTCGATTGTCCTCACATCACGCGTGTGCTTGCAGCGTGGTGTGAGGTGACTGGTGTGCCACCAGACAGGGTGAGCTCCCAGAACGGCCATGGTCAGAGGGCGGCCCACAGTTGGGTAAGAAGAAGACCCCACACGTGTCTGGTAGGACAGCAACAAGTGCGACCGCCTTGAGGAGCGAGTTGGCACTTTCTGAGGTTGGGCACCCCGTGTCCATCCTGAGACCCAGGAATTCCAACCGGCCCGCTGGGAGAACACACATGTCTGTGGGAAAAGCCAGCCATGCACACTCCTGCTCCGAACGCCACCACCGGCACCAACAGTTGCCCACCAGGTGCCAGCCACCCAGCCGCAGGCCGCAGGGAAGGATGGCGCCACACACACCTCAGCATGATGGCCCCGGAACCTGTGAGAAGGAGGCCGGTGCTGCACATCGGGAGCTGGGAGCTGGCACAGGCAGAAGGGATGACTCCCACCAGACTGAGATTCACCTGCCAGACCAGTTATTCCATAAAGAGAGTCGGTGACATTTAGGAGACCTGCGTGGAAACAGCCACATAGATTTGAGGCTGACTGCAAGGAGTGTGTGAGACCATGTACAGAAAAATTGCCAGTAATCGTTACATGTGGATCAGGAACTCGATGTTGTCCTAAGAACGGAACAGTGGATGAGCGCTTTCTGTGCATATTGACTCTTCTCGACGAGAAGACGAGACCATGGTCTCTAACCCAATCTCCACGTGGCGTGAAAGGGTCATTTGTGGGGCCATCACTCTTTCTGCCCCTCCAGACACTCTTTTTAATGGCCTGGGTTTGAAAACCTCTTTCTTCCATCTGTTTACCTCCTTCTTCTAATTGTGTCATTAGAATTGGTCTCTGGGCATGGAACTATATTTTTATTTTAATTTAAGATGTTACTTTATTTGTGAGACAGAGAAACAAAGAGCGTCACGTACTAGCCATACTAAATTATCCCCTCTTCTAGTCTTTTGAATGTAAGAGAAAGTAATTCTCCACCGCTGTTATTTGTGCCCAGCAATGAATCGTGTTTTCCTCTTTCTTTTTTTCTACTCTAGTCCACAGACCCTGCTGCCTTCCCCTCAGGCGGCCTCTCCTGGCCCCTGGGGATGCAGGCCTGTCCTCACACCTGTGCATAAGCCAGCAAATGCTCCGGCTGGGCACTTGGCACGGGAGGCGGCGGGTTGGTGATGGGGTGGGCTGGCGTGCCAAACTTAGAGGCCTCAAGCAGCCGTGAGTCCCTGTCCATGGAGACAGCAGGGCCCTGGGTGCATGCCCACATCACCAACAGGTTAGCTCTGCCCTAATCAGGGCTCGTGAATCTGCTCAGGATGGGAGCTGACGTGCTTCACACTTTGGGAACTCCCAGAGTTCTCCAGGGTCCCCATGAGGATGTGGACCTGAAATCAGTGCTGCCGGGCCTAGAACAGCCGTCCATGCACCTCCGAGAATTGGGCCTCCCGCTGAAGGGCACGCTTGCTGGCCGACCACGGGCCTTTGATGACCTTCTCCCAGCTTCCATTGTGTGGGGGCCTGGACACGGAGACCCTGACCTCCCCAGGGTCAGCAGCTAATGCCCTCCTGTCCCTCTCTTCCTGGACGTGGAAGAGAAAGGACGAGGAGAGTATTACAAGCCAGAGAAGCTACTCCTACCTTGGTGGTCAGGGCCCGTTGCTTAAGGGCTATGGTGCCAAAGGGTCGTGGCCTCACCCTTGATGCTGGATGCTGCCTGCAGGCATGCACCTAGACAGCAGCCTGGGTTCTTGTCCATGCACTGGGAAGTTTCAGTTCCTCTCACAGTGGGCTGGGGTGTCCGGGCCAGGCGAGTGGACACGTGCTTACTGAACAGACGGGAAGCCCTGGTGGGCGTCCTCAGTGCGTAGGGTCAAGTCTGGCTTGAGAACAGTTGCGCTTTCTGTCTTTGGAAGAGGAGCTGCGTTCGTAGGCCTGGCTGGGGGCACCCATCACACCCACATCAGAGGATGCACCACAGTGCCCCTTGGCCTTTGTTCCTCGGAGGCATCTGATACATGAAAATGTAGCGCTTCTGCAGAGGAGCAGACATTGTCACAAATCAGCCTCTTGCCGGGCAGCCAGGCTGGGACGGATCTCCTGTCCAGTGCTGCTTCTGCTTTTGGCCACCACATGAGGCGAAAGGCCGGGGAATCCGCAGGGGCCCCGCATGGAGTGAAGTAAGAACACTTGTGCAAGTCCCTGCGCTGGGGAAAGAGGCTCTTTGATGTCACCCAGCGACCCTGGCAGCAGAGCCTGCTCTGTCTGGACCTCCTCCAGGAGGGGCTCCTGCATACCTCAGCTTCTCCACACCCTTTCCTTGGAACACCCGTGGAGACTGCAGCCCATGCGAGGTGCTCAGAATCCCTTCATGCGCTCAAGGACCTAGCTTGATTCGGACCATCAGGGACCATGCATGTCCTCCCACCTGGCCCCTTCTAGAGGGTAGCACCAGGTTGTGTGCTCTTGGCATTGAGCTCTGCTTTCTCTCCCTGGAACCCTTTCTGGCAAACATCACTCCAGGCCGCCTTCACTGCTGACGGGAGCGCTGTGCCCAGGGTCAGGCCAATGAGGAGGTTCAGTCTCTGCGTGCAAATTAATTGCTAAGTAACAACACAATTTCTATGGGATTGCATTTGGATGCAAGAATAATAATGAATGAATTAATCAAGATTAATTTTATTATAATGAATACCAGAGGGTCTCATGATGATTGGTTGCTTCTGGAGCGGCCTGATGAATATTCACTGAATTCCTCGACAAGGTCCCATATGTGAGGCAGCGTTTCTTCAATCCCATGAGCCATGTGGGAGATGTTTCAGCAGAAACTTCTCGTTTAGGAATTAATTTCCTTGCTAGACTTCCCATACCTGGAGGGGGTCCCCAGCTAATGAATTGTTGATAAAATATATGAATTTTATATTTGGAAGATGGAAGCCCCAAAGTGAGGACAGTCACTTTGCTTGGTGCTTCTCTAATTCAATTAGCCAGACATATTTACAAAAATTAATTCAAAATGAAATGAGATGACACGTGGGGAAATGGCAGGGCATCATTTCCATTGAGTCAGTGAGGTTCAGGTCGGGCTGCAATTTCAGCGATGATTGAGACTGCTTGCTTGCTGGTCTCAAACCCAACATGCCGTCCGAACAAAAGTGCGGCTCTCTCCACGCGGCGGGGTTTGCGCACCCTGTTGGAGTTGACACTGTGGGTTTGTCAGACTGGGATGGGCGACTGGGCCTCCGTCCCCTCCCAGACAGTGGCCCATCCCCACTGCAACAGGTCTCAGGCACCAGGCCCACAGATCGTGTCCAGGGTCTGGGGCTTCTTGGCCAGCATGGGCCGTCTCGTGCCAGCAGCCACATGGTCTTGCTCTGGACGCCCCGACCTGGGAGACTGTTCTGCCTGCCTGGCCCCTCATCTCCTCAGCTGTAATGGATGGTGCCACCCAGGGGGCAATTCTCTACTGTGCATCCTCCGTCCACATCCCCACAGTCCCCAGGAAACCCATTTGTAAGAGGGCCAGAGGCGCGCTGTTGGTTGAGGCTCCCTGGCTGGCACTTTTGTATACACGTCACCACCCACTGTGTCTGCCTGCACAGCTGCCCTCCGTGGTCCTGAGTGGTCGCAGGGGCCAGTGGGGCCCAGTGGCAAAGGGAGCCTGCCCTGAACAGTAGGCCTGCAGCCCTGCAGCCTCCAAGCGCCAGGTCCTGCCCCCCTCAGTGTGCAGTCCTGGTGGGGACAATGCCTCTGACCCAGATCTGGCCGCCCCCGGCAGACTCTCTCAGGCCTGGTTCAGTGCGGGTTGCTGGAGTGCCGGGCTATGAGTGCAGACTGATGCTTTCGCAAAACAATGGTGAATAGCTATGCTTCATACTAGCTTTTTGGAAAAGGTCAAGCACTCTACATTTGCTGACAGAACCTGCAAAACGCCACCTACCATCACAACCCCGTGGCAGTTCCCAGGGCCCCTCCCCCGAACCCATGGCTCCACCCAGTGGCCGCTGGGTTTGCTGACTCACATGCGGCCGCCTTTTCCACCTGGTGAGGAACTGAGAGTTGATGCCTGTCCTTGTCCACCCCGGATATTCTGCCATTGGACAAATCCTTGCTCTTCCCACCATCCCTGCTCCTGTTCACAGACATCTGACGAATTAAAAAAAATTAACTCTCACCTGCTCTGACCCCAACCTCCCCGGCTTCTCTGTTTATAATCACATTCCACAATCTCCACTCTAAGATGAAAGAGATAATCGGCCTGCTCTGGAGTGTGGTGCAGCACACTGCAGATACAGGCGTCGGCTCCAGAGTCCTTCAGTCCTCGTTGTCCCCCTCGCTCCGGACGAAAGTCAACAAACTCCACAGCACATAGCTACCCACTGGGAAAGAACTGCCCACAGAGACATGAGCACAAGAAAGGGTCTGTGCTGCGTGTCATACCCTCCCAGGAGGCTTCCGGGCAGAGAGCTGGGCAAGAAACCCTGTTACACTCCCGATGGGACCTCAGTGCCACTCTGAACCCCCTGCATGGACCGGAATTAAGACAAGACTGTTCCTGTGTCGCCTTACATTTTATGTCCATGGCTAGAAGCTAATCCTCCATCCTGGGTTCTTTAGAAATGACATTAACAGCAACTTAACTTCTAATTAGAAGCACTACATCAGAACCTGGCTGGGCCCACTTTGACGGCATTCCTCTCCCTCATTAAGATTGGCTTTAAAGCTAAGTATGAGGCTCTGTCAGCCTCAGAAAATAACCTACTTAGGAGTGTTCTTTATTGCAAGCAGAGAGGGCTCTCTGCCAGGGAAGAGAGTAGGAACGAGCTTCCTGGGAGGCTCATGGCCGCCACTGGGCAGTAAATCCGCTTCCTTCTGCACCACTGCTCCCACAGCTCAGCAAAGCCTGGCTTGTCTGCAGGTGACAAGGCATGGGGATGCGCCGGGACATGCCAGGACGCAGGAGGCTGGTGGGCTGCAGACAGGCAGGGGGAGCCGGGCTCAGTGCCTAGACAGATGTGCGGCCCCAGGCCGAGCGTCACTCATGAGCTGCGATGAGTGCCGGACAGAGTGCAGGTATTCAGGAGCACTTTTCAGGTTGGCACACAAACCAGGCCTCACCGATGTCTGTTGGCAGAAGGCAGACTTGGCTGGAATGTGGGGCGGTTGTGGACAGGCTCTGACAAACCTGTATTCCAATGCCCCACGCCTGCATCAGTGATGGCAGTCAAGTCAGCCCCCCGATGCCGAGGACACCAGGCACGCATTTCACTTGAGTTGTACCGGCATGTCTTCCGGTGAAAGGGGCGAGTTGCTGTCTCAGCTGCGCCCTCACCGGGCGCTCTGGCTGAGGCCCCACTGTCTGCTCACCAGCTCTCTGTGGGCAGCGGAGTGTTGAGGCAGGTGCACAGTGCAGCCCAGCAGACAGGAGAGAAGAGGCAGTCCCCACCTGCTCCCAGTACCGTGCGCCTGAGTCAGCACCAGCCTGTACCTAGAGAACGAAGTCAAGGTTATATGTTTGGGGTCTGTACAGGATCCAGTCACTTGAACCACAGACCACAGTAGACAAAGGTGCACTTAAATGACTTGCTTTAATAATGGCCCCAAAAGCATTTGCACTGTCAGCACGGCTTGGGTCATAGATGCAGAAAAGCAGCCTCTCCTGGCGAGGACAAAGTCACTATTTTACCGACTCCTTCTCAGCCAGTGTTCTGAAAACATGAAACTAATCATCCAATTACCGAACCTCAGCTCACTGGAACCATGCAGACGTGTAAGTAACGGTGAGCACCCCAGCCCACGCATGGGGGATGCGGGCACCATGCTGACCTCTAAGAAAATCACACGGACAATGTTCCCTGGGTTTCATTGCAGCGTGCAGGCATCCCCAGGGCTCTGGAGTGGCCTCGGGGCCCAACGCAAGACCGCCCAGCGTGTGCAGCGTGGGGCCAAGTCACCCTGTGACCATGTGCTTCAGAATGAACATCAAGATAAAAACCTGACAAGCAAATACATTCTGGGCGCCCTGGTGGCTTAGGCATTAAGTCTGTGTCTCTGGTGTAGTCCATCAAAGATTCAAGATCTGGAGTCCCGACAGGGAACCTCAAAGAGATCTTTGGGGAAGGAGCAGCTGTGGCAACAGAGAGAAAGTAAAGTAAGCAACTGGGACAGCATCTAACAGAAGCATTTCTGTTCAGTGAAAGAAGCTAAAAGACAAATTGAACTGGAGACACATTGACCCAGCACACATCAGGTCACACCTTCATCTCCAAAACAGACAGAGCTCACACACCTCCACAGTGACAAAGCAAGCGGCCCTCTTCAAAACATGGGCCAAAGGACTGAATAGACACCGCTCTAAAGAAGACACATAGTTGCCTATGGACACCTGAAAAAATGCTCTACATAAATCATCATCAGAGAAATACAAATGAAAACTTCAGTGAGATCCCACCTCACAGAGGTGAGAATGACCTGTGTAAAAACAAAAACTGGAAATAGCAGGTGTGGGAGGGCATGGAGTAAAAGGATCCTCCTACACTGTGGCTGGGGATGTGAATTGGTGCAATCACTCTGGAAAACAGTATGAGATTCCTCAAACAAATAGAGATAGATCTACCATTCAATCCGCAGTCCCACTTGTGGGTGTAGACCCAGAGGACACAAGATCTGTAATAAGCAAAATTTTGTGCACCCCGATGTTCACAGCAGCACAGCTCGCAAGAGCTAAGACAAGGAAACAACCTAAATGCCCATCAATGGATGATGAAAGGAGATGCTACAGTCTGGACACGCAGTGGAATTCTATGCAGCAACTAAATTTAAAAGCAATGAAATTGTGCCTTTTGCAGCAATCTGCATGGAATGGAAGGGATCATGTTAAATGAAATAAATTAGAAAGAAAAGGCAAAGTACAGGATGGTTTCACTCATGTGGAGTATAAAGAAATAAATAAACAGATGAACTGCAGCAAAATCTCACAGGACACAGATGACGAGTATAAGGGGGCATGAGGGGAAGGAGGGAAGGAAAGGGGGAAAAGTGAGGATGAAGGACCCTGAGACTCTGTGGAGGGCATGGTGGGAAATAGACAATGAGACACAATACCAATATTTATAATGAATGTAGCTTTGTGAACAAAAGATTTAATAGAGATCAATAATTTTTTTTAAAAAGCCCAAATTTACAAATAAGCAATCTCCTCCAAAAAAGGAAAAAGAGGCAGAGCTGAGAAGATATTCTCTGGTACCTTCCTCAGAAGCCAGAAACTGCTTGTTTATTTTACTGAGATGGTGGTGTATTTTGTTAATTTAAGGAATCATCATTGAATCACATTTGCACTATTTTAAAAACCAGTGTCCAGCATATGTGTCATTTGCTCACTCGGCTTTAAAAGCAGACACAAGCCCGAGAGCGAGGCAGCACATGGTTCCATGTAAACCATCGGGGAGGACGCAGCATTCGCCGATGGTGAAGGAGAACACTGTTCCACGTCCCCAACTCTCGAATGACATGTCTTTTTGCACAGCTGTGGTGATGGATGCCAGTCCTGGAGGACAGACCAGGGACCTGGCGGACTGGCCTGGACTTAGGCCCTCAGGACTCCACGTCTGTGGGATGAGCACAGGGTTTGGGGTCAGGACGCGAGGACGGGACAGGTACAGACCTCCCCCTTGTCCTCCTTCCAGTTCAGTGCCTAGACAGATGTGACGACAGCCGGCTTCTCTCCAGGAATAAAACCTGCTGCCAGGGAGGCCGCCTCGTGCCCCCACCCCTCTGCCTGATTCATTTGTGAAGATGAAACCAGATGCCCAGGGGGAGACTTCAGACCAGGTCAATGCGATGCGAGATGGGTGGACAAAGAAAATGCCCTTTCCGAAACCCTGAACTATGGTTTTCCCCAACCTCCGCCGCGCCCCTTCGGTGTTAGCATCGTGCATGCAGATTGGGTGATGGGGACATGCCACATCCGCGCCCAGACCCGCGGGAGCACACGGGAGGCGCCTCTGCGTGTGGGATGGAGGGACCGATGACCTGAGAGAGCGAGACCTCCTGCAACAACAGACATGCGCAGGGGACCGGGGGCCTGTGAGTCTGAGCTGCCACATGGGTATCAGCATCTGACCAGCGGAATGGACACACTTTGATATGACCCTGCTATTGTCCGAGTATGGCCCCTAATTGATGGTTGCATTTTTTCACGGTCACACAGGCGGTTTTGATGCAAAAATGCACACATCGGGTGGCTTTGGATGCACGAGGGGCTGACATGTCTCTAAATGCGTGAGGGCCACAGTGCCCTAGCAGCTCAAGCTGCAGGTGTGGCAGGCAGGCTGGGCGCCTGTCCCCACAGCTGACCGATTTGCGAGCCTTGGAGGCAGGAGGTCTTTCCTCCCGCCCTGTGAAAGCCCCGCTGGGTCAGAAGGCTGCAGCCGGGCTTGTGGGATCGAGGCACGGGCCCTGCAGAGAGGGTCCACTTGAGGAGCCAGCAACAAGCTCATCAGGGCCGGACCCCAGGCAGGGCTGAGGGCAGGTATGGGCATGGAAATCTCTGACGTTCCAAGAGCAAATGGTTCCAAGAACTGTTTTATTGCTTTCCTCCTGCTTTAGGTCAAGGGCAAAACTTAACTGAACAGAAGTAGGAATCGGGAATGGAGAAAGTGACCTATGCATGATGTTTTCCTGCTGGGATCGGAGCTGTTACTGGGGAGCCTGAGAGACGCATCCACAGTGCCCCATGCCAAATGGGCTGCAGGCGGGCTGTGGTTTAGAAGCTCAGCTTCCCTGCAGGGTACCTGCCACAAAATTAGGAAAGGTTGAGCTCCCACATCTTGATAATTAAAAAAAGAAACTACACATTGGGGAGATGTAAAATTATTTGATGCGAATCATAAAGGCACTGAGTTTTGCTGTGAATATTCAGGCTCTGGGGTCACAGACCACTGTCCCCTGGTGTAACAGTGAGGTCTCCCTTCCTGTTTCACTTTGAAGAATAGGAAAACCACTTGTGATATAGTGTCCCTGGGGAAGTGACTCCTATGCAATGGAAATCAAGTCAAGTTAGGTAGCTGGAAGCACATGACCTGCGAGTTCCCACACGGTGAGAGACACAGTGTGAAGACTGGTGCCCCAGACAGATGGGTGTTGGCACAGTGCCAGGAGACAAGACCCTCTCTCTGCAGTGCTCGGAGCTTGTGCCCTTGATGGCAGAGAGCCAAGAGCCGCTGGAGAGGGCAGAGCCTTTCTGGGGCAGACACAACAGCCCACAGACATCTGCATGCTCGTCAACAGAGGAATGCAGGGAAAAACCACATGGACGCTCACTGGAAACAGCTTTTGGAGTGGCTGCAGAAAAGCCCTCCTTCACTGCATGGAGATTCCTCAGACAAGTAAAGATGGAGTCACCATTCAACCCTCAAAGCCCCTTCTGGACACACACCCAGAGGACTCAAGATCTCTAATCAGAAAAAATTCCTGCACCCCGATGTTCACAGCACAGCTCACAAGAGCCCAGACGTGGACACAGCCTAGATGCCCGTCGGTGATGACGGAGAGGCGCTGAGCTCCAGACGACCCATGGGATCCTCTGAGATGGTTACAAAAGAAACATCTGTGCCCTTGCAGCCACCTGGATGGACCCGGAGGGGATCATGTTTAGCAAAATAAGTTGGAAAGGGAAATACAGGACAGTGTAACTCATATGTGGAATGAAAAAAGGAAAATAGTGAGCAAATTTCAAGAAGCTCACAGGAAAGCAGATGTGGCTCCTGGGGGTGGGGCGGAGGCTGGGGAAGGAGGGTGCACATGGAGGGAAGGGCCCAGGTCCGGTGCTGGGTTAGGTGCTGGACGCACACAGACCAAAATGCAAATTCACTGTCCTGAAAAGCATCCAGCCGTGGAAATGGTGACACAGTCAAACACAAAAAGCATAAAAGGCTATGCCACGCTAAGTGGTCCCTGCTAGACCTAGGGTGCAGGTCTGACCCCAGACTGAGCAGACGGCACAGATGGCCCTTCCCTGTCCACGCCCTTCTCCCTGCTTTCGCTGCCAGCCAATCTGTGTACTATCTCCCTGCCCAGGCAGTCGCTGCCCCAGGGAGGTTCACAGTGGCTGCCGTGCCAGCGCCACGACTGAGAAGACACTAAGGCCTGTTCCAGCCTGGCCCGTGGCCTGTCTCCATGCATGGGAGAGGGCTGTGTGACACAGAGGGCATAGACTCAGTGTGCACAATGCGTGGCCACATCCCTGCCCCACGAGGTGGACTGGGCACACGGGCTCTAAAGGGGGCCTGGGACCGCGTGTGATGGCACCAGTGCCCAGCAGCTCCTGGATGGGTCGGGAGGAGAGGCCTTTCTGCGTGGAGAAGCCTTGTGCCCAGGGTGGATGTGTCTCCTTCAGAGCGGGAGTCATTCACTGGGTGTCTGGGAATGCCGCCGGCTCATCTCTGTGTGACCTCAGACACAAGACATGCACAATCGAACCGTCATGTGTGAATCCCCAATCCCATCTCATGGCTTCCTGCTGGGTCCATGACCTGGAGGATGGGTGACCTGGAGGCCCTGCGTGCGGGACCACACTGGACCAACCCTGCCGCACCTTGCTCCCTGACATGGAAAATCGCCCCCATTTGGACGGAGTCAGCTGGAGTTGGGGTCACAGGCGGGTCACCATGGACCCTCTAGGTGCCCCTGCTGGGGAAACAGCAGGATCCCAGGTCAGGAGAGGAGATGGTGACAGTGGAGGAACTTGAGCCAGGCACAGAGGGCCAAGGCCCCAAACAGACCCAGACAGACCTGGGACCGGAACTGGCATACTTACTGTCTCGAGTTAAGTTCCTCTCCCAGTAGCTTCCTCCCCTTCACGTGGGTCCGGATTTTAATGGGAATCTCAGAGGTGAGTGCCCAGCCCTCCTCCCCTGCCTATCACAAGTCATCTTCTTGTGTAGAGTAAACTCCAGCAAAACCTTCAGGTTCCAGCAGAAGCATCCTTACTCCCCCCAAATTTCATTTTTAACACCCTGGAGCGATCACCATTAGAAATTCATTCCTTTCAGTTAAGGGATTGTTTCTATTAAAATATAAAAACCCTAAGAAGTCAGCACACTAGGCATTTATCAGTAATTGATACCTCATCTGAATGATGTCATCAGATCTGCCTGTGTCTCAGCTGGGAGCAGCCCTGCCAGGGAGCAACAGCGATAGGACCTGCGACCTCAGGGCCAGTGGACACACAGGGACACGATCTAGGACAGTCTGGTCTGGATCTGTGTGAGGATGCCCTCAGGGAGCAATTCTGCAAGTGGAGCGCTTTCTAAGGTACTTTTTGCAACTTACAGGAGACTTGGGAGGCCTGGGCATCTATTCTTCACACTGACAGAATTGTAGGTCATGGGTGTAGAGGACAAGGTATTGGGGGCCTGGTTATAGTAATGGGGTACAGGGGTCTGATTCCATGGGACCAGTTGCAGGGGACGGGGTGTGGGGCTGTGGGTACAGGCAAGTGGGTTGCAGGGAATTGGGTGCTGGAACATGTGGTCTAGTGGGACTTCATACAAACAGCCAGGACCAGTTCAAGGAAATTTAACAACACTGTCAGAAACCCAATTTGACACCCCATTCGCCCCTTCCTAAATATTTTGCCTAAAACAGATACTGCTTTAACTATCCCAGTGCCAGAAATGCCAAGTAAAGCCCACAGTACCAGAGATAACCCACAGTGCCAGAGATAGCCCACCGTGCCAGAGATTGCCCACAGTGCCAGAGATAGCCCCATAGTGCTTGCTTGTGGCTCAGCCACACTGTGGCATTCTGATCTCTTTGAAGAAACACGTGCATGAGGGTTGGGGGGTAATCCTCTTCTGGCTCCTTTTTCCTCACAGTGGCGAGAACAGCACTAGTGGCCCTGACTCACGACAGCAGCCCTGGCAAGAGCCGTATTTAACATGGGCAAAAGGGGTAGCTGCTTTGGGGCCCCATCAACAGATTGGGCCTGGGGCAACTCAACTGCCCCTTTTGTTTCCATGTTAAAGATGGCCCTGGTTTATTAAAAATAGGATCAAATGACATATAAATGAGAACAATGGGATGTTCAGGAAATAGGGGGAAAACGGTACCGTCCCGCTTAAATTTGCTCCTCTGGTTAGTCTGCTGGGTGCTGTAATGAGAGATCCACTGCGCTCAGCTGGCTGAGAAGTGACCGAACTCCTGAAAAGTATATGAGGTCGCCATGAAGAGCCTAGTGACATAATGAAGGAACATCTCTCCCCAGAGGAAGCAGAGGCTAATGTAGTCTTTTAAAGTAGAAAGAAATTATGTGTCTTGAGAATTTGTGAAGTCTGCGAGGGGCAGAATTCTACGTCACCCTCTTTGCTGCTCAGTGATGAGGTTAACACAGACTGGACTGAGTACAGCACCTGGTGGGCAGATTTGGTTATGTCCAGAGATAATCACACAGGTTAGAGACCACAGACTATGACACAGGTTAGAGACCAGATGGTGACATGGGTTAGAGACCACAGATGGTGACGCGGGTTAGAGGACACAGATGGCGACACAGGTTAGAGACCACAGACCATAGACAGACAGGAAAGCATTTTTATTTATTTTCCATGGCTGTTCCCACTGGCTGTTCTTCCGGCCCCTGATGTGAACCCAGGTCCAGGGATGGAGGGGACTGTGCTCCCCCGATGTGGGGACCCATTAGCTACCACAGGGTGTGACCTCTCTGTTGCTGAAGGTCACAGGAGCATTTGCAGGGAGATGACGGCGAGGGCTGCCTTCCCTGGCGTTCAGTGCTCCCACCGCAGGGAGCTGTGGAAGCTGCACCACCGGCGTGAAGGCACCATGTGTGAGGCCGCAGCGGCCCCACGGGGCATACGGCGAGATCCCACACAGCGCTGCGGCCTCCAAGCTTCATGTCTCAACTGCAACATTTACAAAAGCTTACAGCAACGCTGCCACTCTCCTTTCCACCCTAGAAAAATGGAAGCATCCAGTTTAGTGGTTCAAAAATGCATCACTGCTGTCTGCTGAAACTCCTTCAAGATGCTGAGAAGCATCTAGCCTCCTGCTTGCAGAGTGGAGAGGCGCTAGGCGGGAGCCAGGGCCAAGGTCCAAGCTTTACAATGACCACGTGACAGGAAGGGGAGAGTGAGGATATACCTGCCTCTCTGCTAAGCCGGCTGCTAAATAAGTCGGTGCTTCTAAGAGTTTAATTACAGATGATTCATAAAATCCTTTAACTGTGAACACGGGTTTAAGTGACAATATCACGATATGTTCAGGACAAAACAGCAGACACATCAGGGTAAGCCATGGACGGAGCGAACGTCTGAGGGGTAAACACCGGGCAGTGTTTGCTCCGGAGACGGCAGAGAGCGGTGGCCTCAGCACAGCCCCCGAACATCTGCTCAACAGGGATGGTGGCCACTGGTATGTTCTCTCAGGCTCCACAGCCCGCCCCACCTCACAGCTCCCTGAGGCACCAAGGTGCAGGCAGTCAGGTTGCTCATGTCCAGACGTGGACACACCTGGAGAGGCACCATTGGTGTGGGGACACAGGTGAGCACGTGGCACCCAGCCATGTTCTGGAGGCTGGCACAAGGCCCTGATGGAGACAGCTGAGTTAGAGCTGCTGAGGGAGGCCTGGGCACTGTGCCGGCCCCACACCTGGAGCCGTGTCCAGCAGCTGTCCTGTACCGGTGCTGATGAACAGCACACCTGGCTATGACATCCCCACCATGCAGGAGGGGCAGCCCTGGAGCAAGCCTGGTCCCCGTTTTCCCCTCGCATCGGCTCCCAGGAGGATTTGGTTCCATTCGGCGTATGTGTGTGCACACATGTGTGTGTGGAAAACACCTTCTGCTTATTCTTTCATTTGTTATTACTCTTATTGCAGGAACATTCCACATGACTCTGTGTCGCTGCACACACTGCATCCACTGCCGTGCACTTGAGCAATTATTTCCATCAAACCGAATCATGCCTTGGCCTTGGTTTTGTGATGGAGACAAAGGATTCACCCCAGTGTCTGTTCCTCGTAGGGTGCTGGGCTGTGTGTCCCCGGCCACGTGGCCACGGGGCCCCCACCCTGCCTGGGCCTGACCGCTAACCACCTGGGAAGGACGTGCCCTGACTACACTGTGATTAGATAGGCGCTCAGTGGTACCCGGCTGGACCTGACAGGGTCCACGATGGTTGAGTGAGGCGACGATGAGCATGCCTGAGTGGAGGTGCTGCTCTGGGGTCAATGAGAAGGGACACGTGTTACATATGTGAGCGCAGAGAGTGAGTTAGCTGGTTTGTTCTAGGGTGAGACCAGCACGAAAGAGACACCTTACCTAGCTTGACCTGAGCACCCCCAGAGGGAATGTGGTGTCTCCCCTTTCAACGGGGCACCGGTGTGTTGGAAGTGGTATCACGTTTGCAAACTTTCTTCCACATTTTAGACCCTTTATCAAGAAAAGAACAGTTCAGCCTGAGGACAGTCTGGAACTCGACCACGCTTTGGACTGCTTTGTCCAAACACACGGCTCTGGCCCACAGACACAGGCCCAGGGGGAACTGGTGGTCAGGCTCCCACAGCCAGCTTGGAAGGGAGAGCCTTCCCAACACTAGGCTCTTGCTGGCACGTGGGCAGGCAGTTTGGAAATGGCTTTGTTTGTAAATGAATGAAAACTAACCAGCTCTCCAAAGCAGCCTTTCATCCAGGCCAGCGTCCTGATGTGGTAGTCAAATGAAAAACATTGAATCACACCTCCCTCTCAGCTGGGGGAGAAAGTTTAACCCTGAAGCAAAATCTATACTGAGAACCATCTGCCTTTGTTGCAAGATCTCTGCATTCCAGCCAAAGGTAGCTTGTTTTGATTAACTTGTGTAGCTCCCAATTTAGCTGTGTTATGATGGCACCATGTGAATGCAGGTCTTCATGGCCCACGGCCCATCCAGGCTCCACAGAGTGGGACGGGGTCAGGGGATGGCACAGGGGCGGCGAGGTTTCCCAGCCACAACAAGGGCCTATGGACATCCCCGTGGGTGGGTCCCATGCTCCGTTCTCATTGACTGGGATGTTGGCAGGAATAAGAGGCACCGCATTCACACAGTCGGTTTCCCAGCTCTGCCAAGCCCGCCGTGCCGCTGGGATGAAGGAAGAGGTGCATCAGATCTCCAAAAGGAGAGCAGGAGAGAAGAGTGGCAGGCTCCCCACCCCAGCGCTCTGACAGACACTCTCCCGTAACAGCCTCAAGTGTTTAACGTATTGAAACAGTTCACCTTCCTTCAATGAACTTTAATAACACTGCCAGGTGTGGGGTGGCACACTATATTTCTTCATGTCAGCACAACGCACCTCCCAGCCTGCTCATGGAACCTCCGTGGCAAGCATGGGCTGGGTTGCATTACTGGTGTCATCAATAACCTGTCCTGTGCACATTTCTCATGCCTTCCCGGGACCCTCAACATCTAATAAGCACCTTTTGCCATGATCACTGATCGGTACACATGGGCACGTGTTCCCTTTACTCAGCTCACCCGCTAAAGAGACCTGACAGGGAACAAATATGGTTTTGATGGGCTCATGTTGAGGAGCAAGAGACCCATCTGGAAAGTTTACCTTTGGGGCCAATTTATACAGAAAACCAATTTTTACACTTGGGACGAATGCCTTTCTTCGCTCGCTAGCCATGCTACTCGAAATACGTAGAAGCCTCATTGGGTATTACTCTCACTGAGTGGTGGTTAAGGGGTTTTCTTTCTTGTGTTGTGTCTAAATAGGGAGAAGCTGGGGAGAAAACCCCAGGATGATGCATTTTCCCCCAAAGGCTCATGCAGACATGTTGACCCACAGGAGCTGTTTTTGGACCTTACATCTGACTTAGATGTCAGCGTCTTGAAATGAGGATGACAAAGTCCAAAGATCTTGTCGGTGTTGGTGCAGATATTCTGAACTCCATTGTCACTCAGTCCCTGTGTCACACTGGGGCAGTGACCCCTGCCCGCAGAGATGGAAGCTCCGTGACGAGCAGATTCACAGACAGTACACTGAGCTTTAGAGTTTGCACATGACCCTGCAAACACAGACACGGTGCACATGTTTAGGGGAAGTTGTCATCCAGGGCAGAGATTTCCTCTCAGCCATGCAGGATGAGTGAGGGCAGCTGAATGATGTGGGATATGGGCAAACAGCAGGTGGCGGTGGCAGTCCTAAGGGCTGGGAGCGTCCACCGTCCCCATCAGAGACAGGAATAAAGCTCTGGTCACGCTTATGCTGTGTCTGTGGGAGCTGTGAGCCTACCCCTGTGGGGGTGCAGCAGGGTGCAGCAATGTGCAGGGGTACAGCAGGGTGCAAGGGTGCAGTGTGTTGAAGGGTGCATCGGAGGTGCAGCTGGGGTGCAGCGGGTGCAGGGGGTTCAGCGGGGGTGCAGCAGGTTCAGGGGGTACACCGGGTGCAGAGGGGTGCACTGGGTGCAGGAGGTGCAGCAGGGGTGCAGTGGGGTGCAGCGGGGGTGCAGCGGGGGTGCAGCGGGTGTAGCAGCTGCAGGGAGTGCTACAGGGTCTACTGTCTGGTGAGCCTGCTCGCACCCCAGCTCCACCGACGTGTCAATGCGTTGATATTCAGTAGAGAAAGATGAAGTAAAATGCAGAATGCATCAGGGTAGAAAATGACAGCATTTTGACTATCATGTGTCAAATGAGGTGCTATATCATTGTTCCCCCCAAATTATGATGATTTTTGCAGGAAACATAAAATGGTCATGACCAAGTTAAATGTCTTTATTGTCGGTTTTCTTTTTTTTTTAACTTTATATTAGCATAGGACATTTCTGGTTTCGTCAAGTTCTCAACATTTTTTGCATCAAATCTTTTAAAAATGTTCCTTATGCTGCCCCCTCCCCAGCCTGGTCTGCTCTGCAGACAGACAGGGACAGGACCCCTGCAGAGACCCTCAGTGGCCCCCGCGCCGCCGTGTTCTCCCAGATATGCGGTGAGAGACCCACTGGGCACCTGTGAATTTACTGGATTCTTTTGTGACTAAATATTGAGAAAATCATTTTCTAGAAAAATGAGAAACACTTAAAATTATATTGAGATTTTGGGGTTATAAATATTTCAAGTTTTAGCACAGAGGAGGAAAGAGAGAGTGATTTAAATATGCTCCCTCCTTCATGTAAGCAGCCCTAATGAATCATCGCATTATTATCAACACATTGAAATTAATCCTTCCCCCAAGTTCAACTCTGCTCGTGTATCTTCTTCATCGCTGGGAAACACAGACCTTCCCCGTCGAGACAAGCTGGTAAGAAAATGGTCCAAGATTCCCAGGGTGTGAGACGCAGACCTGGCCTGCGAGCTCAGGGACTGGAGACGTGTCCCTCCAGACGCAGGGGTGTCCTCTCTGATCCCTGTCAGCTACAGGCGTCCAAAGTCAACTTCAGAGTGTTCTCAAATACGGAATTTTTATGCTGATCTTTCTATTCTTACATCCTATTTCTGCACCTACTGTTTCCAACACAAAGAGAAGGGTTTCTCAAAGACTAATGTTTAATGTAGAATAAAATACATGGGATATGTGTAAGGACAGCAGGTCCCCAGGTCCTCATCTGGGGCATATTTAGGTGTTTATACACAATTTTTAATTGAACACAAATCTTTCTTTGCTCTTGATTTTCCAGATATGCTTTAGGCACAATAGGGTCTGTTCATGGTGCTCACGGAGGTGTCACTGTTGCAGGAAAGGCCAATGTGACAACAGCTGGGGAGGAGTAATCGTGACTTCGGACCCCACAGGGCTCTTCCCAGTGGGGCTGGCCTGCGTCCACCTGTACCTTGCGGAGGCCAGGCAACCTGCTCTAGCTGCTCTGAGTAGGCGAAAATGCAGCCGCTCCCAGAGTTTCAGTTCATGAGGAAGAATGGGCCATTTCAAAGCAGTCCCCGCCTGGCTGAGGACAAGATCAGTCCTTTTCTATGTTTTCAGAGGAAGACATGAGCATGAGTATGAAGGGCAGGCAGCCTCATACAGAGCCCTGCTCCCTTCCAAGATGCCCACGTGAATAAGGGCTGTGGTGGTTACACGAGATCTGGTTTCTTTCCTGCTGTCTTTAGCCCGAAGCTCCAACAAAATGAAGCGGTGCGGGTTTAAAGGGCTGAATTCTAAAATGAGACTTCGTCCTCGGAGCAGCAAGGACGATCAAGCAAAAAGACTGTTCCTCTCTGAGCAAAGACCATATTAAATACAGCAACATGGAAATGTCTATCTTAGAATGACCAGGAGTCTAAGATGAAAGGATGACTTTTATCATTTTATAGCAGCCCCTATGCCCATAATAAAATTGGCCTGAATCGTTATTTTGATCATCTATGCATTTATTATTCAGAAAGTGTTTCCCCCAAAATGAGCACCAGAAGTGGTGCTGCCTCCAAAGAGATGCTCTCTCTCTGGGATGTTTTTATGTGAATATGGAATAGTCTCCACTGGGACATGCCGTGACATACCGGGGAGGTATAGAAAGCATCCCCGTTATAGCATTCGGGTTACAGAGTGAACTGGGAGGTGAACACTGTTTACAGCCGCTGAGACTGGATGGTGGGAGTGAGAAAGGCGGGAGCAGATGCAGGCAGGGCGTCCACAACACTCCAGGCCGCAGGAAGGGCTGGGGGCCTTCGTCCTTCCCCCTGGTCACTGGGCTGTCATAAGTCAGCATTCAGACAGCAGGTTGAAGATATCCTCACTCTCTCCTCTGGAATTTTATGATCACTCTCCCTGCCAGCTCTGAAAGCTCTTCCTTTCTTTACATCTAGGCACAGCTGGTCCCTCTCCTGTAGTGACTCCTGCTGCCATCGCCGGGCTGGGACTGGACAGCTGCCCTGGGCCGGGGTCAGCAAGGAGCTACCCACGCGAAGGGCCCACATTCCACCAGCCCTGGCCTCTGCCGGGTTCCTAGCCCCGCTGCGAGGGACGGTGTGATGTCCCGATGCCAGCAGACTAAAGATCATCCTAAAAATCACAGAAGTATCAACATGAGAAGAGGGAAAAACAGAAAAAGAATTAGCCAGTCCCTTCCCTCCCTTCAGCTCCCCAGAGGGCGGCCTCTGTCTCCGAAGAGCCACTAACCCGCAACCTGATTAGCGGAATCATCATCCTGGGTGTCATTCTGCAGTGAGCTGTTTTTTTGAAATTATGTTTTGTGTTCAATGTGCACTTTCCCTGCGAACATCTCAGAATTGTTCATCAAATTGCTAAATGAAAAGGATATTGTTTTAAGTC
Source organism: Solenodon paradoxus (assembly GCA_004363575.1). Lineage (NCBI taxonomy): Eukaryota > Metazoa > Chordata > Mammalia > Eulipotyphla > Solenodontidae > Solenodon > Solenodon paradoxus. Next base: position 69,188 of record RJWH01005446.1, read on the forward strand.
TCTAACAGTGCCAGCAAAATATTTCAAGGCAAGCCGTGTTTCCCAAGCTCTTGCTTTGCATTCTGCCCCATCTTGTCAGAGAGCAGATCTGCAGCTACTGCTCCCCCTGCTTTGAAACAGCACACAAGCACCTACAGAACAATAAAGATGTTTAAAGGACTCTGCCATAACATTTCACACAGCAGAAAGCTGCCTGTCTCTGTGCTTGTTTCCCTGACGTGAGGCCCTCGGACACAGGGACCCCCCCACCACAAGGACACAGGGAACCCAGGCGGCTTCCTTGCCACGAACAATGGACAAATACCCTGGCGTTCGCAGACTAACCTTCTGCTGGTGACTTAAAGACATCACTTTTTCAAAAGACGGGGAGATTTTATTGGCCATATTTCCCATGGAATAAGCCATGAATGTGTCCTCATTTTCATTTTGAAGAGAAAACCAGAGTCAGATGCCAAGCTGGTGGTTGCTGAGTGTGCACAAGCTGACATGGACACACTCAGAGTTTTTCTGTGTATAGCACAGACAAGGCACATATAAATCTTGGGTCCAAAAAGCAGAGGCACTCAGCATAATTTAAACAAGTAATAAGAACTTTGTCCCCCCCATTTATGGCGTGACAGTGCCCATCACCGCTATCCCAGAGCAACCCGTCTTCCTTCTGAACTGCTGTCCTTAAAATCTGACAATGGAGACGGTGACTCCTTGGCCATTACTGTGGCGCCAAAGTTGAGAAGTTACTTCGCAGAGAACCAATGGCTGTACGCTGCTCCCTAGCGCCACCACATAGAGGGACGTGGAATAGGACTCAAGGGTTGGACACAAGCTGCCTTCTGTAAATAATGCTGCTCAGACTGGAGATGGCGCAGAGAGCACGCATCTTCTGCCTGTCGTGCGGAGTTCAAAATGCTTCCCATGTAAGCAGAGACGGCCCGTTTCCAAGAGCCTGGATACACTGTATAAAGACCCGAGAGTCAAATTGCTTTATTCCATCAATAAAAAAGAACCATTTGGTAAAAGGATGCATTACACATTTTCTGTTTATATCCGTTTATCGGAAGCAGATGCTGAACTTTCCTTGGCAAGATAAAAAGGGAGTTATACATGAATTAAACTGATTTTCCAGTAGGCCTCTTACACTCCCTTCCTTCTGAGTTTTTTCGTGGTTTTAGGGATAACCATAATTGGAGATGATGTTATCAATGTAAATGACCTCAGCAGGCACACTTTAAAATACTGAATGCCAGATTGAGAAGGTCCCCCAAACTTGATACTGTAAGGTTTTTCTGGGCTCCGCGAGGAGAAAAAGGTCAATTAGACCAAAAAGTCGAATAGCCAGGGCTTTATTGGGGTTTTGCACACCCGGGCGAAATTCCCAAGTCCGCAAAATGGGCCTGGGGAAGTCGCGGGCTGGGAAGTCGCACTTGAACAAAGGGGAGCGGGCTCTTTAAGCAGAGAAATTTCGCGGGCTTCCCATGTCGCGATTGGGGATTGGCCCTGTGAATCCAGGTGTGGGGGTCGCATCCCTTATTCTGATGTCATCCACCTTTTTCCCGGGCTTGGCTGCCGTTTTCCCGGGCATAGCCACTGCTGCTTTTGTCCCTGGGCCAGCCTAACAGATACATGATTTAAAAACGTGAACCCAAACTGCATGATCTAGAGACTCTTCAGAATAGACAGCACCACAGAAGAGCATCTATGACAAATGAAGCCTCGGCTTAAAGCCTTTGCTCTAACGAAGTGTTTGTGATTTTAGATTTCATGGTCGCTGTCAGTTGTCTGTGAAGTATAAATTGCAATTCAAGCAAATTTGAGAGCATTTCCGCCACTCATAGAGGAGGTGGATATAAATTGTGATGATGTTTAAGGTCTGAGCCCCAGCCGGGAAATGATCAGGTTTCCGAAAGATACCCCTTTGCCCAGCACCCCCTCCTGCGGGTGCCCCTGCTAATTGTCCTTAAAGGAGCTCTAATTAAATGCTGGGCCTGGACAGCTCATGAGGGGCCTTTGTCTGGAGCATTTTTCAAGGGCAGGCCTGTGGGGGGTGCCGGATTCTAGGAGGTTCCATGAGTTCACCCTGATGAACCCCACTTAGCTACGTAACTTCAACACTGTTTTTTCCTTAGACCGCATTAACAAATCCAAGAAATAAGGCATTGTCTCACCCAGCAGAATAGACATTAATTTTAGAGAAAAACATTAATCAATTTAAATTTATGTACTAATGCAGACACAATCAATTTCAACTTCTTATGACAATTAGAAGCCCTTTTGCTACATCCCTAAAACACACTGGGCCATCAATTACAGTTTGCACAGCAGTCCTGCTAATGATGCCGCCCCCTTTCGGAGGCTGCCTGTGCCCACCTATTTGGTCTACTTGGATACAGGGAATCAATCAAAATAAATTATACATGTGCATGGAGAGAAGGGTTAATATCATACGTTAATTTAATTAATTGTGTTTGATTACACGAGGTCCTTTCATCAGCCCACTTATCTGTGGACCACATACCCAACATCATAACCATTCCAGGCCCGGCAGCAGACAGGCCTGCCAGACGGCATGTTCAGAAGGCCGGCCCAGCTGTGCAGACCTCCCTGCATGTCATTGTTAATTAACAACTCAACCAGCTGCAGTCACTTAAGCTGTAAGAGAACTGCTCTCATCCACCTCTCTGATACTGGTTAAATTGAAGGTGTCATGGGTAAAACAAAGGTGAACAGACAATGGTAATTAAAAATTAAAAAGGACAATAGGGTTTTGCAGCTAATGGAAGCCGAGCAGGAGAAGGCACAGTGCTCACCTGAAAGCCAGGGCTGGGCCGGTGGCATTAACCTGTGACCGTCATGGCGAGGGCTGCGGGGCATGGCCAGGCACCTCAGTGAGAGCAGAGGGAGGGCCGTGACCGCAGCAGGCGTGGTCATCCTCCACCCTGGCACCCACACAGCCTCTGTGAGTCTCAGGGTCTCGGGGTCCTTAGAGGAGCCCACCGGCCCTCTGCCACCCACCTCACTGCTGGGGCTGCGAACGAATTTTCCTCGGACGACATGGCAGCATCTTGACATAAACTATCAGGTGTCCGGTGGGACATGTTCCCTCCTTCCTGGGTGGACAGGTAATCCTGCAGAGGCAAGTTTAAGTCCTTGGACCCCATCCCATGTGACAGATGGAATAGCCGCGTGGCAGAGCCAGAGGCCCTGACACAAGGGAGGAGACTGCATCCCACGAGGCCCCACGCATGGGAGCGTGTCCCAATGCACAGGCCCAGAGTGTCCTTTGCAGCTGCAGGGATGCGACCAAATGTGTGTTGCACTGTGTGTTTGAAGAACAAAACGAAGACCCTGGACTGGGGGGCATGTCGGAAAGTGGGCACACCTGTGTCGCCCCCAGGAATAGTCCATCGTCGATGACGTGTGAGTCAGGTGGGTTGAGACCCAAGATGCTCAGAAGCAGTCACCACAAGGGAGGGGACAGAACAGACCATCCGATGTGACAGTGAGATGACTTGACCTGATGATACAGGTTAGGAGACGGTTTTGATTTCTAGGGACATGGGTGAGTGTATGTCGTTGGGGACACGGCCCCATCATCCTCATGTGGCCCCATCGTGGTTAGCTTCCCTGGCAGCTCAGACCACAGGAATCCACCCAGCTGTGCTCCCACTGCCTCTGTCCTGGGCACCTCTCTCCCGGGCACCTGTCAGCTGGGTCTCAGCACAGCTGCCTCAGGGCTGAGGGAAGGGGAACAGCCTCAGGTCATGCCACACTCTGGTGTCCACCTGTCTCCAGTTATGTGTCCACCAATCCCCATGTACCCTCATTCCCATGTCCGTCCCCATTTCTGTGTCTACCCCACAATCCCCATGTTGGCCAGGATGCACCGCGTAGACAGGCTGAGTCACCAGGCAGGGTGTGTCCTGGGCCCTCAAGAGAGGACAGCAAAGAGGTGCTAACCATCTGTAGGGACCACCCTGGGCAGTGAGTTTTGCTCAGAAGTCTGCCAGTGGTGTGGTTGCCTGAACTCTGAGTCTGGAACAGGCCACAACAGTGGGACCGCTGCGTGCATGCCAGGACTGAATCATCAGCAGGCATGCACGTGAGTGGACAAACGAAGACGATTCCTCCTTAGCTGTGTGTCCTACTGGCCCATCCTGTCTGGGCTCACTGGACACGGGCACCCCCTGAAGCCACCCTCCGTGTCCGTCCAGGAGGTGCCAACAAAGGCATGAATTCCGGGGGTGAATGCGGTTTTCAGTAAGTGGACTTGGACACAGAGCATTTTTGCTTTTCGGTAAAAAGCTATCGAATAGTCTGTAAGGACATATGGAAGCGAATCGGAGAGTTTCGTTCACGTTTCTCAATAGCAGTAGTCATCAAACGCTGCAGAAACGGGGCCGACAGAAGCCTGGCCAGCAGGGTCTGGCCTGGCATCTCCTTGCTCTCCTTCCCGGGCTCCCCACTGGCTGCGCCTTCAGGGCACCCATCTGCTCGGGCCACCCAGCCAGGGTCATTTTTCAGAATCTAAAAGCTGAGGAATTCTCAAACGGCCTGGGAAACAGCCACTTTCCGTCCTGCTCACCGTGAGAAACCATTTGAAAGGTGAATGTTAAATAGATAACGATTAGCTTCGTGTTCGCAGCTCCTCACGGAGGAAGAAGACAAGTAAGAAACATATGCGCCGGGGAAGCTTCACCTCTGTTTACGGTGGGGACCTCACGCCCGCATTTGAAACATCCCTACAGGCAGCCCAGGGTGTCACCCTTCAGGGGACAGGAGATGAGACAGAGAAGCATGCTTGCACTGCGAAGCAAATTTGCTGGATTATCAAGGAAGAGTCTGAAGCTCCAGGTCTTGGGGACCCAATATCTGCCCCCCTTCTGCCCCCCATGCCAGCAAACGGTGAGATCAAGGTGCTCAGGCCCTGCCGTGCGATGCCAGTGTAGGAACAGTAAAAGGCAGTTGCAAGCGGCCTCAGTGCGTGAGGCCGCACACGCACTTACAAAAGCTGGCTGCCGTTTGGTAATGGTGTGCATTCCACGTGGACAGTGTGCATGTGACTCTGTGGTAACTGGCATGCATGTGGCCCTGGGCTAACAGGTGCCTGTGAGGGGCACGAGCTGAGCTCAGTTTCTTCAGCAATGGTCGTGAGCACGGGCATCACAGGACCCAGGAGCCCGAGTAGCCAGAACAGTGGACAGGGCTCTGCTGTGGGCCTGGGGAGCGCGTCTTCAGCTCCGCACTGGGGACTGGCCCGGGGCAGCCTTTCAGGAGAGATACACACAGGCACAGCCAGGCCTGGCCTCACGGGGCAGTACAGCGGCTCCCAAGCCTCAGTTTCCTCTGCAGTCTCTGTCGCGAGACCGTCTACAGATGGTGATGTTGTGGGCAGACCCAGCAAAAAAGTCCGGGTAGAGGACCTCAGGCGACACAAGATCCTTCTGCACATCCGAGCATCTGGAACCCTATGCTGGAGAAATCTGAACACTGGGGCGAAACAGTGCTTTCCTCCAGGAAAAATGTCAACTTCTGGCAAATCGGTGTTTCTGAGCATGGGTCTGAGAAGCATGGGCTCAGAGGACCTTCAAGAACAATGACACTTCCATCAGATTGTGTTTGCTTTTAAAAACTCAATTTAAATGATTTGAAAAAGGCTTAAAGCTCATTTATACAAAGGATGCTACATCCAGCACTTATTTTTATTTCTGTGTGATGCTGGCGAGGACCTGGTGGAAAGCGGGAGGTAATTGGTAGATGCAGAGATCCCAGCCACGTTCCTCGCTTCACGTGTAGGAAAGGACTTTCATCTGAGACAGTCCTAGGAATCCGATGAGACACAGTTCACATCTGGCCTTTGTGCATCACATTTACCTGTTGCTTCAGGCAGTGATGTAGGAGACACATGTTGCAACCTGATGGCTCAGAAACCTTCAGGCCGTGACAAAGGAGCCGGATGTATGGTACCGCAGAGTGAGTCTCCAGTGACACAAACCACTAGAAAATGGCAAGTCTCCGGATCCTGAAGGAGCCGTGTTAGGCTGGGGTTGGAGAGTGGAGGTGGGCACCGACTTGCAAATTAGCAGGGGACTCTGATGCCTGGAATGTTCTAGAACGGTATCATGGTCATGCACACAGCTTTGCAAATTCACTAAAAATCACTGAGCTGCACACAGGCAGTGGTCATACATTGCGGCACGTAAATTATTCTTCAATAAAGCTGATAGTCATAAATTAGTTGCAAAAGAAAACAATATTTTTTATGAAAAATTCAGGGAATCTACTAAAAACTAGAAAAGCATGAAATAAATGGTGGCCCTCTGAAGCCTTTGGGTAGATTAACGCATAAGGCAGCTCCAGAGCAGCTTTCCTGCTGCCATTCCTGAGCTGAGGGTGCTCCGTCCTTGCTTCACTTGTGATCTTGGCCACCAGAGCCCACTCTGCACCTTTTCGGCCTGTTTAATTCTCTGTCTTGTTTTCATACACATCCTCAAAGGCCTTTTAACTCTTTTCCCAGTACACCGAGCCAATTTTCTGAAAACATGTTGTCAGGAAGTCTTCAGTTTGTCTTCACTTGCTCTGCAGAGAAGAGTGAGCCTGTTCTGGGCAGCTTTTATCATCTAACCTGGACCGAACACCCAGAGACGTGTTCCCTCTGCAGTTTGTGCCTCTCTGCACACTGTCTTCTCTTTGTTGTTTCATTGTCTACGATAGTTTTTCAGGAGTATAGGACCACAGCGCAGTCACTGTGTCCATCACCCCGTACCCACCATGGGGTTCCCCTTCAGCTCTGTCACTGTCTCCTCTCCCCATCCCGCCCCCGACCATGGGCTTGCATCAGAGTCCTGAGAGTTTGTTTCCTTCCTAGCTCCTTGGTTTATATTCTGCAAAGGACTGGAATCTGTGATCCAGCCATCCCACCAGTTTTGAAGGACAACACAAAAACTCCAGTCAGAAAAGATATCTGCACCCCTATGTTCACAAAACACAACTCAAAACACCCAAGATACAGAAACAGTCTAAGCGCCTGTCAGCAGAGGACTGGATAAGGAAAATGTGTGTGTCACACACAGTGGAGATCTACTCAGCGATGAAAAAAGGTTACCGTGTGTCTTTCACGGAGAAGGCAACAGCCTGGATAGCAATCGAGGTGCACATTTCTGGGGTACTCTTTCTCCAGA